>PVLA01003695.1:38965-153409 GCA_004027455.1 Hydrochoerus hydrochaeris
TTTTTTTTTTTTTTTTTTTTTTTTTTTTTTTTTTTTTTTTTTTTACTGCAGTTGCTGTCCTCTCAGAGACTTCTGTTTTCTTCCATGACTGTATCTCCCAGACTTGTTCTGTATGGGCTGGAGGTCTGAGAATGCCTTTGCTCCTTCGTCTTGACATTCTTCTGGGTTCCTCCCAACAAGCTGGTTGTGGGGCTCCAGGCACTTGCCACATTCACTGCCCCTCCACAGTGTAGGGAGATGGGACAGGTACCTGGGTTCCTCTAATCCCAGATTTACAGGGAGGTAGCAGGGCATGGAGCAGGCTTCTCCAGACCTGTACAGCTACATTGAGGCTTCCTTGATGACCAGGAGTGTATGGAGGTGGGGCTGCTTCTCAGCCTGTGTGTCTATGCTGAGACTCCTGCGATGGTGGCAGGCACACAGGGGTGTGTTTGTCTGATTCTCCTGATGGGTGATGGCTGCCCAAAGGAATCAAGGGCCTCTAATGGTGTCTTACAGGTGCACAGGGCTTACCTGTCTGTGTGTCCCTACTCCTGCTGGCTGCCTGCAGGAAGGAGCCTTCTGGTGGCAGTGCCCAGCAGGTGGAGGTGGATCTGTTTGACTATCTCTGCCTGTGCTAGCTGCCCACAGGAAGGAGCCTTCCAGTGGCAACGTCTGGCAGGCAGAGGCAGATATGTCTGGTTCTCTCTGCCTGCACTGGTTGCCTGCAGGAAAGGGCCTTCTGGTGGTGGCGTCGGCAGAGGGAGGTGGATCTGCTGGTTTTCTCTACCTGTGCTGGCTGCCCCCCAGGATAAACTTTTTTTCTATAGGATTGCTGTTATATAGCAATACTCTTGAGGCCTTTGGAGACTGTTAGGATGTATATTATGTATAAATAATGTTTAGAAAAATACTACTGTATTTTGTAACAGATTAATTTTTTTGCCTTTATCTTTACTTTTAGTTTTTTAATGTTGTATATGTATTCCTGATTTTGGTAGCACCTTTACTTTGATTTATTTCTCTTAATTGGCAACCATACTCTTAATTTGGCAGCCAATTCCCCTTTCACATTTTTTATTGTTATTGATATTATTAATCATAGGTCATGTTATCACATATAATGTTTATGTGAATTGAGGTTACTGGTTTCTCGTACAATGCATAACTTTATTCTACTTATTCCCCTCACCAGAACCCCTCACGATTGTTTTGTGGACCACTTACCTATTGTATGAGACCTATTTTCTTGTCCCTTTCTATCCATCCTTCATTATCCTCTTTGTATTTTGCCTCACTCAAATGAGAGATACGATACATTAATATTTAAGCTTGTGTGTCTACTTTATTTCACTCAACATATTTTCTAGGTGCATTCATTTTCCTACAAATACATCAAATCTGTTATTCTTTATAGCAGAGAACTATTCTATTTATGTAGATACCACATTTTTTTACTCCAGTCATTTGTTGATGGATGTACAGGCTGTTTCCAGGATTTAACTATTATAAATTATGCTATTAGGACCATTGTTATGCAAATATTGCTGTAGTTTTATGTCCTTCAACTCTTTTAGTAAGCTGCTGTTCTGTATTGTTTTTGTCTCTGTGCTTTAAAATTGTCTTTTAATTTCCCCTCTTCTTTTAGGTTTTTGTTCTTATTATTTAAAAACTCATCTTTATTAAGTAGTTTTGAAAAGTATGAGTTCAGTGAGTCATATGGAAGATGTATTTTTGTTTTTTTGATATGCTTGGGAAAATAATTTTAATATTTTAGAGGAAATACTAAATGAAACATTTATAGTAGATCATCTTTATTTTTTGTTTGTAAGTTATTTATACTTGAAAGACAACTTTTGAGCAGTCTTGTCAGTCAGTACATGTCTTGGTTTTGTTGCTTTCCATGTTCGTAGAAAATGCAGTAGTAAGTTTGTTTTTGCAAACATTTATATGTATAGCAGAAAATATCGTGCTATTTAACTGAGGTATTTCTGTTTCTTTTATTTTTGACAGAGGTAAGTGTTAGTTAATGATAAAAAAAATGTATGTTTCTGGTGTTGAAAAACTGAGTTGAAATTTAAAATACAGACAGTTATGGGCAAATGAGGAATGTCAAATTTAAAGAGAAAATAATAATGTTGATCTATAAGAATAGAATTTTTAAATAGAAAAGCATGGTGGAAAGTTTGCTATAAACTTGATTAATTATTAGCCTTTGCTTTGCTTTCTGAAATGAAAAGTTTCTCACAGGTTAACTGAAATCCTGCCCTTATTAGATGCCTACTAGACACAAAATCATTCTGAGCTTTACTTACCTTGTGATGACTAATATCTACTTTCAATGAAGATGTAATTTTTTAAAGGTCAGCTATATGAAGCATGGGCACATACTGGACTCTTGATATATGTTGGCTGTGTTTAGGTCAAACATATATTTCTAAGGAAATTTTTAATTGGCCCTTTGTATAACTTTTAAATTGATTTGAAGACTATTTAGAAGAATTTTTAATTATAACTGTTGTAAAGCAATTCATCACTTTCTTTTTTGTTTAGTTGCTCATAGCATAGTTCCTGTAATGAGTCTTGGCCTCAAGGAAAACATTTATTTTCAAGTTAAATTCTTTAACAAATGTAAGCAGCGCTTATAAAAGGCCAGGTTACCTTTAAAGATCTTTTTGTACAAGAACTGTTAAAGACCTGAGGGTGTGTTCTTTAGTTACAGTACTGCGTTTCAGAGAGAAAGCGTTCCTATGACTTATGTTTTCACCACTTAATGGTGAAATTTATTTCCAGATGAATGGAGAAAGAACACAGAGAAAGGAATTACGAGGGCAAAGAAAGTTTCAGATTGAGTTTCAGTAGTAGATTTATTTCACTAGTTTATATTTATTGGTCAAATTTTTAAATGCCTTGTAGGGTGAGACTGATATTGTTCTATGATAGCACCACCCAGGGAAGATCTCCTTAGGATCATGCCTTTTTGGCATTGTGGCAATTAAAGTCTCCCTTGGATGAAATTCAAAGAGGGTTTGAATTGCCTTTTGTACTGAGCTCCTTTCCTTAACAGAGTCTTACTGTATGTAGCATTCAGTCTACTTCTGCATATATTTTTAAGTCCTCTAGGCTTCATGCTGGGGATTCTCTGCTTTTGATGCTGTTTGAAGGGTATTGGTTTTTAAATTCAATTTCTGATTGTTCATTGCTAGTATAGAAATTTAGTTTTTATATATTGATCTTGTTGTGTCTTATAACCTTGGTAAAATTTTCTAGTTCTGATAGTGTTTATAAAATTATACAGATCAAAATCATGTTGTCTATGAAGAAAAATACTTTTACTTTTTCTTCTCTAGTCTGAATACCTTTTTAATGTTGTTTTCCTTGCTTTTTGCTGTTGGTGAGACGTTTTAGTGTAATGTTGAAGGGAAAGGATGACAGTAACCAGCTTTATTTTGATCCTTATATTAGGAGTGTTATTCATCATTAAGTAATTAAGTTACTTGTAGTTTTTCATAGTTGTCCTTTGTTGAAGTTTCTATTGCTAGTTTGCTGATTTTTAAAAATCAAGAATATGTATTTTTTTCTGTTTGTATGATTTTATGATTTACGTGTTTTTTTGCAGTTATATTAATATAATGAATTACATTGATTGACTTTTCCAAATCAAGCCATTCTATGGATAAACTTTTCTTATTCATGTTGCATTGCCTTTTTAAAGGCTTTTGTGTCTGTTTATGAGGGTTCTTTCCCATAGTTTCTGTGGATTTTGTGTCAAATTGGTATTGTTCAAATTGGTATTGTTTGTGTTTGTGTCAAATTGGTATTGTTCCTTACCTGTTTAATGGAAATCAGCATTGATAAACCATTTGGGCCCTGCACTGTATTTAGGGACGGTTTCAACTATAAATTATATTTATTTAATTGCTACATAACTTCACTTTTTCTTCTTAAGGAAGTTTTGGTCAATAATACTTTTTGAAGTATTTGTTTCATTCTAGTTGTTGAGTTTATTGGCATAACATTAGCTAATTTTTACACATTCTTTTAATGTCTGTAGAATATGTTTTGATGTCCCTTTTGTTGCTCCTGTTATTAATTAGTGTCTCTTTCTTTCTTTTATCCAAATAAGAGGGCCAATGATTTTATTGAAGTTTTCAAATACCCAGCTTTTCTTCTCTTCTGTCTCTTTTTTTTCTATTCTTATTTGTCCTTATTTTTTTCTTCAACTTATTTTGGGTGATATTGGTATGAACACTGACATAGATAAGTAGGTCAAATTCAAAGTACAGAAATTGACTTTCCTCATCACCGGGACAAGACTCATGGCACCTACAACTCTTAAGATAGGAGGGGTGTAGTCTGGCTCACAATTGGAATAGGTTTCTGTCCACAGTCCACTGGCTCTAAAGTAGGATGGCACAGGAAGAGGCAGAGTGGAGGAGAAGCTGCTTGCCTCATGGTGGACAGGAAACAGAGAATGTCAAGGGAAGAGTAAGAAAGGGAGATTTATCTTTCTACATCATGCCTATGGATTCCCTGCTTTTGATGCTGTCCCTACCAGACCCCACCTCCTAACAGCAGGACAGTTATAGTGCTTCCGTAATCCAGTCTTGTTCCAAATAAAAGAAGCTTTGGACTGGGTGTGGCGGCACCTGCCTATAATTCCAGCACACAGGAAGCTGTGGCAGGAGGATTGCTGTGAATTTAAGACTAGGCTGAATTACATATGAGTTCAAAGCAAACCTGAACTATGAAGTTTGACCTTGTCTTAAAAAAAAAAAAATGCTTTAGGGATCATTTTTCAATCTAGACTATAACACATAGTCATTTGATTTTTTGAGAATGAAGCAAAAGCTATTCAAGAAGCATCATCTTGTCAAGAAACAGTATAAAAATAGACATCAATATTGCTGTTCTACAACCTGTAATCTCCTGGAAAGATGGGTATTGAATAAATAATAGCACAGACATCTCTCTGTAGAAGTATAGACTGTTATAAAAATACATAGTAAAGGGCTGAGGATTTAGCTCAGCAGCACATCACCTGCCTGGCAAGCACAAGGTTGTGAGTTTGATTCTCAGTACAAAAAAACAAAAAACAAAAAATACATAGTAAAAGCAAAATCATTTTCTGATCCTTTCACCCTAGTTCAGAGCCATACTTTGAAATCTTTACTTTTCTAAGACATACAGTATTGCTAAGATAATCTGATGGGTATTCATTAGGATGACACCTCTTATATGCAAATACTTCATATTAAAATATTTTTTTCTTTCAGTATGAGCATTTTGTATTATTTTAAAACATTGACAAGTCTTAAATATTTAAATTCAGTGACAAAACATTAAAAATAATTTTCAGCAAATTGTTGCTTTGAGCCTTTGTGATTATCACTGTTATGTGCTGTACTGTATTTTATTACTAAAACAAAAAAGCAACAATTTGAAGATGGCAATTTCTTCTAGTAGCAGCAGCATTTTTGTTTGTGTGTGACAGTGGAAGGGATATTAATGCTGGTATCAACAATGAGTGTTTCTTAAAATATGTTACATATAATATTAACTGCATTTAATTTAATAAAGTATGTGGGATAGAATTTGTGCTTTTGTAAGTTTAGGAGTAGGGTTAAATAAAGTTAATCATTTTTAACTCTCAAGTTCCTCAGAATCTTGTGTTCTGAATCTTTAAGATGGACCTGTAGTACATAATGGCTCTTCATTTGACAGAAGATATCTTTTCCATTGGCCCGTATTTCCATAATTAATATCTATTCAGTTAAATAAAATCTGTAATAGTATTTAAAAATCATGATAGTATATTTATACATGAGTATTAATGTAAAAATACGGGGTAAATGATTCCTTTATAGGTGCTAGATCTATAAATCTGTTTTGTATTTATATATTGAACTGTTAGAAAGTAATTTAAATTAAAAAATCAGTTTTCCAATCTCGGATGGCTGATTGGTAGAGAAAAGAGAAGTTTATGTTTTTCTTCTATTTCAGAACAAAGTAGAAGAGATGATTTAGAAGCTTTAGGTCACATGTTTATGTATTTTCTGAGAGGCAGTCTTCCTTGGCAAGGATTAAAGGTAATTATGTTTGTGTGTTTTTTTATTGGATTTCATAAAATGTTAACATACCTTAAGGTTCTTCCTTTTAAATAATTTTAAAATGATTGTAATTTCAGGATTTTTTTTTTCTATTTTAGGCAGAAACATTAAAAGAGAGGTATCAGAAGATTGGAGATACAAAACGAGCTACACCAATAGAAGTTTTGTGTGAAAACTTTCCAGGTAATGGATAATGCCAAGTTGATAAATATGCTTATATACAAAAACTAGAACTGTTAATTTCAATTGCTGAAGTTTATATTTTCTTGTATTTTAATATGAGCACTTTCAGAATGTGATCTAAAAGTTTCCAGCAATTGATACATAAACCACAGTGACAGTTTGTGTATTTTCTTACTGAGATGGTGTTATTAAAAAAAAAAACTCATATTTTTAATAATAGTAGCTAGTGCCAGCTGAAGTAGTATTTTCTTCAGTGATGTACTTTTAGTAAATTAAAATACTTGCTTTGGAATACCAATTATAAAGCTTTAGTGTACACTGTTAGTCATTTGAGGCTGAATGTTAGCTATAAAAAGAGTCATAGTAAGATTTAGTTTTCAATCAGTGTAATCTTACTGGTGCACTATTTTTAAGATAAATTTTATGTTAGAGAATTACACACATTTTATAAAAATTGATTGTTATTAGGTAGACATATGGCAAATCTAATTAAACAAAAATTATTCAATTTTTCTAATAAAAATATGAATAATTTGTTGTTACTGTGTTAAAATACCAACTGTAACCTGTGTAGAAAAGTCAGTGAAAAGAGAACTAAATTTGACGCTGTTAAACTGAATTCCAGTCTCACTTTAATGTTCACTGGTTCTTCTGCACAGTGCTGGCATTGTTAAAATAACACCAGAACAATCAGGGGTAGCTCTTTAAGTTTGTTGCTGTTCATTGTCAGCAAACTTTAATTATATGTTTTTCTTTCTTGCTATAACATTTAGAAGTGGAAGATTAAACAAATGTTGGCTAATAATACTAGCAGTTTAGGTGTAGGCAGATTGGCTAGCTGTGATAAAAAAGACTACCTAGAAATTTTCATGAAAATTTAAGTGCCAAAGTAAATTGATGGGGTGATTAGCCAGCAGGTGGAATACTGAGAAAGTCACTGGGCATCAGTGTTGTCACCCATTGGGCTGTACATTAGTATTTTCTTTCTGGCCTTCTGTGAGTGAATTGGAATGGAAAAGGATCTGGGTCTCACTGTCAGAAGTACCGAAAATATAACCTACAATTTCTTATTACAGTCCTTTGTAGATCTACATTGTGGGATACTTTTTTAACCAAATTTTGCCTGTGTTTTCTTTTCATTTTGAAAAATACAACCTTTAAGAGACAGATGTGTGCTCACACACACAATATGAGAATTATGATGGTTTATAGAGATTTGTATATTGCCAAATAATTATTAATTGTCTGGTTTGAAATGAAGAGAAGGCTTACATTTTACTCTTATATTGTATTTTTGAAGTCTATTTTGGCTTTATTTTGTTGTCTCAGTTGTTTAGAAGACTGTAACCAAGGTTAGGAATTTAGTCCTCTTTTGGTAAATTGGTGTGGTAGTCACTGATTTTATTGGAAATCCAGCAAGCTGGTACAAATATTTTCATATTCATCACTTCTAACCAATATTTTAAATAAACTTTAACTTTATGCACTAAGCACAGTGCTTTGTAATTAATTAATTACACATTACTGCAAATTCAATCTCTTAATATGATTCAAAATTTCTGTTATTTTTTATTTATTTACTTTTTTGTACCAGGGATCGAGCTCATGACCTTGTGCTTGCCAGGCCGGCGCTTATGCCACTGCGCTAAATCCCTGACCCCTCAAGATTTCTTTTAAAACAGAACTTGTCACCTTTGCTACTGAAATGAAGCAAAATAATGGTCACACTTAAACTTCTTGCTTTTTCTTTTATCCTTTTCTTTTTATTTTGCTACTGAACTCAGAAAAATTTAAATTGAAATAGAATTTTGCTATTTTTTTAATAATTCAGTGTGCTGTTAGACATTTAATTTTGTTATTATTTAAGAAAATTATAATCAGTACAGTGTTTATTTCCTTTCTAGAAGAAATGGCAACGTATCTTCGTTATGTAAGAAGGCTAGATTTTTTCGAAAAACCAGATTATGACTACCTAAGAAAGCTTTTTACTGACTTGTTTGATCGAAAAGGGTACATGTTTGATTATGAATATGACTGGATTGGTAAACAGTTGGTGAGTATTCTGTGCTATCTTTTGAAAGATTATTGATAATATTTATTTTCTTTTTAACAGTGCAGGTTTTCAATTTAAAAGAGTTGAAATAGTAAGTTTTTTTAAAAGGATTTATTTTACTTACTATTTTGGGATATTTTTCAGCTGGCATTTACCATTTGTATTTTGTAAATGCTTTATGTTTGGATTTACTGCTTTATAGAGTGAAGTATTTTGGACTTTTCATTCTGGTTTGGTTCTTAATATTCTGCATATGTAAAATTCCCATGATTAAATTAATACTTTAAAAATTTAGAGTTTTATAAGCTTCTTCTCTGAGTCAAAATATCTAAATTAAGCAGTTTCATTACTTTAAAATATTGCTCCTTTAATTTTGTTAAGATAATGCAGTCAGTCTATTTGCACATTAGTTTTGGAAATAAGAAATAAGTAAATACATTTTCATTTTTAGTATTAAAATGTGACCTGAACCGGAGATATAGTTCAGTGGTATAAGTGTTTGCCTGGCAAGCACAGAGTCCTGAGTTAGAGTCCTGTTACCAAAAAAAAAAAAAAAAGTAATCTTACGGAGCATGCCTATGATCCCAGCACCTGGGAGGCTGAGGCAGGAGGATCACTGAGTTTGTGTTCAGGCTGCACTACATAATAAGTTCAAGGCCACCCTGAACGGCATAGTGAAATTTTGTTTCAAAAAGACCTAAATAAATAAATAAATGAAGCGACCTAAACTCAAATATAGCATTAGATTTTTAAAACGAATAAATACTTTAAAAATACCGGGTGTGGTAGCACATGCATGTGATCCCAGCACGTGGGAGGTTGAGGCAGGAGGATTTCTGGGCCAGCCTGAACTGCATAGTGAAACCTTGTTTCAAAAAAAAACAAAAGAAAAAAAATAATAATTGAAGTGATTTTTAAACCATGTTAGTAGTTATATTCTCTTTACTGTGTTAACTTGAACAGAATGTTTTGAGAATTATATTACTTAAGTTTTATTTAATAATGTCTTTTGACTTAAATGAGATTTCTGAAGTAGAACATACTGGTAACAGTTGTTGTTATTTTGTAGCCTACTCCCGTGGGTGCAGTTCAGCAAGACCCTGCGCTCTCATCAAACAGAGAAGCACATCCACACAGAGATAAGATGCAACAGTCCAAAAACCAGGTTTGGTGGCCTTTTTTAGACATGGAATCTGTTCACTTATTTCAGCGTGGATAGCTGTGTCCTGTCTTCTTCAGTAGATAAAACAGCAGGCAGACACACTGAAGGGCTGAAAATACTTGTTTTTAATGAACTAGTTCTCCTAATGTTTACATTAGTTTAATCAGAACATTGAAACATTTAGCTGCAAATTCCTCATTGATAATATACTTTGGTATAACTTTCAGTAATATTTGATATTCTACTAATATGGACATTTTTTGATACTCTGTTACAATGAATTCTGATAGCACTGGATCTCACTAATGTATTTTAATTCAGTAAATTATTCAGTTTCTGCTATGGAAAACTTTTCCACACATTATTTTGAAATGGAGAAATAAAGACAGTATAATCAATAAAAAATGATTTTGTAATGAGCGACCAACGTGTTATGTACTTAACAGCTTAGTCTGTAGGATTGGACATACATGCACGTGGCTTAACCCTGGCAAATGCATTAATCTCTGAAAGCCTTGGGTTTCTAATTTATGAAGTGCATGCTAATCCCTACCATATATTAACTCAGCTCTTGAGGCCAGAGTTACTATTATCATGATTATTGCAGTAAATATACAAATAACCACATTTCCGAGCAAAATAAGCTGTTTCACGTGAAACATATTACTAACGTCCTAAAGAGGGGGCATGTAAACAAATGGGGGTCTTATAAAAATTGCATAGAAAACGTGGCTTTTGAGATGAGCCTCAAGCAATGGAATTTTTGAAGGGAAATGGCAGAATAAGTGTATTTGAATGAACAACTAAGACAGTGTGAGTTAGTTTTAAAATATGGACTTTTTTGAGGACAGAGTAATCGATCTGTTTGGTTTAGAGAGTGAGTTTGAGAGAAGACATAGAATAGTTATTATGAAGAGTTCATGTTTCCTGAGTAACTGAGTAGAAAACTTGAAATTTTTGACCAGTGTTTTCATTTCTCTTTTTTTGGTAAAAGGAAGCGTTCTTGAAATTATCTTTGATTTAAAATTTTGCTCTCACCTTGAATTAGAGAGTATACAAATTTTTGGTTATAACTTTTGGCAGAGGATAGTGTATTGTTTTTCTTTACTTTCACATTTTTAATCCCATAAAAGTTTAAGTGAGAGTTAAAATGAGATGAAAATTAATGGAAAGAACAGTACTTATTAAAGATATATAGCAAAATAAAATGCAACATTTTAGGGGTTACAGGTATATAACAATTTTACATGATAAGGCACAGCCAGTTTTAAAAGATTAATTGTAACATTTTCACAAAGAAATGCTGGTATTAATTCACATATAAAATATAATGACGCAACAACTCAAACACCCTGGTAAGAAGCTAGAAGTAGAAAAAAATGGCTCAGAAGTTGAGACTTAGAGATTAAGTTTCACAGACTGAGGTAATTTCTTGAATGTAGTTGGAAGATCAGTAGTTTATATTCTCTGAACTTCATGTGAGCAATTAAGTACTGTAATAAGTGGCACTCTTTTACTGTTGAATGAAATTATAATTTAAATATTTTAGACTTTCCACATATTTCAGACATTGCTTACTAGATTTTAAACTCATTTTATTTGTGCAGCTCTTTTTGCACTAATATGTATCATAGCTATGTGAAACGTATGTACTTTTATATATACATCAGTAATTTTTCAGTAAATCTTTTAGGAAAGGCGTATATTAAATTTGAGATCTATAATGTAAAGTTTCACATCATTATAGAAAAGTTGTACATCTAGAAAAACTCCTCTTAAATATTGTCATCAGTCAGCAATTTAAGTTTAATGAGAAACTCAACAGTTCATTATCTCCAAGGGGCAAAGTAAATTATTTCAGTTGACTGAAATCCCAGATAAATAATTGACAATCTAGAATCAGTGATTGAAGTTGCAGGGATCCTATAATTGTAACTAAAACACTGAATTTGTGTAGTCATTTGTTCTGAAAGAGTGTATAGTTTTTATTATTACATTGTAAAAGAGGTTTTTTTCCTTTTTTTTTTTTTTTTTGGTACTGAGGATTGAACTCGTGATCTCATGCTCACCAGGCAGGCACTTACGCTGTTGAGCTAAATCCCCGGTCCTGTCAAAGAGTTCTTTAGGCCTAAGATGTTGCATATTGTCCTAGATGTCTCAATTTTGACATCATTTTCATATTATATAGATTTGACTTTTTGTAATTGGTTTCAGTATAAGCTACAAATCTGCTAAATTCTGGTTACAAATTTAGAAGATTTAATGAAAAAGACTGTGGAACTCTCATAATTGTTTTGATGATATGCTTCATGCCATGAAAATACATAATTTTGCATTGTAAAGTTTAATTTAGGAAACCATACCAGAACAATTGTTCCTGTCTTACTGTTAAATTTAACATATCCTGCCAAAAAAGTGGCTCAGGTCACCTAATTTGCTAGCTTCACCTAGCCGCAGTTAGCACTTTTTCTTGGGTTAAGAAAGAAGTATACCGAGGATTTTAGAACATGTATAATTATAGTAAGGAGCTAGGTAGGATTGTAAAAACTCTGAACTCTGAATTGGAGTCCCTCTATACTTCTTGCAGCTCTGCAACCTTAGGAAAATGTTCAGTATTTCAGTATCTTCATAGAGGTGATATCATCTCAAATGTGACAACACATTTTAAGCAGCTGATGCAGAACCAAACATGGAATAACTAAGATACTATTTCTCTCCCATTTTTTTGTTAGTGCTGTCCACATTTTCCTGAATGCAGAAATTGACCCCTGTTAAGAAATTACCCTTAATTGTACTAGTAGATTATTATTCAGTTGTGCTTACTGCCATACAGATTTGCCATGGGATCTAAAGGCATCAAGGATTTTCAGCCTACTTCTTGAAAGTGAGTCTTTTAATTTTAACCAGATAGCAAAAAAAAAAAAAAAAAAAAAAAAGAGAGAGAGAGAAAGCAAGGTGATTCGTGTAGGTTTGTCACTTTAAAAAAAAAGTGTTTGTTTTGTCATAGTCTCAGCATTTGTTCTATATGGTGCACCTTACTTTTCAAGTAATTTTCCTGTTTTCTCCTAGAATTCTTACCATTTATCCTTACACTCAGAAAAAAAATGCATTTTTTGAGGACTTTTTACATTGCTTGAAATAGCTAGCTCTTCATGAGAAAACCCGATATAGACTTCCACTTTAAGGAAATAATGGGTGGCTTTTTGGTTCACTCATAATTTGTTTGGAGTGCTTTCATAGGCATATCATTTTTACATTCCTGCTTTTCATTAACTTCATTTAGAAAATTGGAGGAGTTTGTGACTTCCAAAATCCTTTTAATTCTTTTTAAGGTGCTATTATACTTTTATTATCTATCTTTACACAATTGAGCAATTTAGCTAGACTCCACGTTTTACAATGTATGCAAAGAACTGCACCTGTGATTTGGATTAGTAAGGGTATCTTCAATTTCCTTTTATACATATGTATTATATTTTATGAGGATAAGATGTTTAACGTATTGGGTTTTTCTTCTTCCATGCATGCCACATGCATTAAATAAATGGCAGTCGGCAGACCACAGGGCAGCTTGGGACTCCCAGCAGGCAAATCCCCACCATTTGAGAGCTCACCTTGCAGCAGACAGACATGGTGGCTCGGTACAGGTATTTTCTGATTTTTGCATGAGTGATTATTTCCCCAAATTTATACAACTAACCCTTTTTTGAAACTCATGGCATGATTTCATATCCTAATGGAAAGCTCGTTGCTGAATTCTATTCTTTTGTTATTTAACTAAAAACCAAAATTAACATGGTCTATAAAGACCAACAGAGATACTAAGATTTTGCCTTTGTTCATTTTACAAGTATGTGCAACACTGTTTGTCATAACAGGTTAGAAAAATGAACTATATTATTTGAAATACGTATTACACTTGATTTTTCAATAATAAGCTAAATATTTCTTAGTACTTTAAGTAATAGAACATTTTATAGTCTTTCCTTTTCATTGATGTTGCCTTTTTCAGCAGTAGTTTTCAAGACCCTGATTTTTATAATGGAACATTTTATTTATACTTGGAGAAAATAATTTCTGTGATAAGTATTTATTAAATATTCCCCTAAGTAAGTTGCAAAGATATTTACAAAAATTCCAAGCAGTCCCTCATACAGGACTGGTTCCTCTTTCCCCATTTTCATTTATTTAGGGACAGCTACTGTATTCTGCCCTCCTGTGTGTTCTGTTTTAATCATTTGTGTGTATTGCAGAAGTAGAGAGAGATTACTGAGTCTCTTGTCTTTTAAAATGTCAGTTTAAGGTAATCTAAATGCTGGCTTAAAGTAATAATAAGCATTGTCTAATCCATTTCATTTTAGAGTTTTTATGCTGTATTTTTTTCTCCACACATTTCCACTTGAACAGTTTTCCATTATGTTTTACCAACTTTGCACTTTTAGTATATATTTAATCAACTGAATCTATACTAAAGATTTAATTCTTTATTTAAATTCTAAAAATAATTTCATGATTAAGTCTTATGAGTGCTCATGTTTTTCTCAACCATTAAATTTTAGAGGAAATTTAAATTATGTAGTCAACTATTTTTATAGAATTTGGTATTCTATAGAATTTATTTTAGTACATAGTAGAAGTATTTAAATAGTTCTGTAGAAGTCTGGAGTGAAAGACTCAGAGGCAAGGGTGCTTGAAATGATAAAAGTTTTTATCATGTCCACAGCATTGGAATATCTAATTGAACAAGGTATACTTGTGTAGCAAAAGGAAATTGTGTATGTATCTGCATATATTAACATGTTTGCAAGTTCAGTGTCTGTGTTATAGTATAGACTACCATTAGAAATCTTTTCTCTGTCTCTCTGTCTCTCTGTCTCTCTGTCTCTCTGTCTCTCTGTCTCTCTGTCTCTCTGTCTCTCTGTCTCTCTGTCTCTCTCTCTCTCTCTCTCTCTCTCTCTCTCTCTCTCTCTCTCTCTCTCTCTCTCTCTCTCTCTCTCTCGTACAGGGTTTGAACTCATGACTGCACCTTGCCAGGCAGGCACTGTACTGCTGAGCTGTATCTCCAGCACTTTCCTATCTCTTTGTATCACTGCCACAGAATTATTTTTATAGGTGCCTTTTCCTTTGTGTGTTATTCTTGAAGGTGGCTTTTTGGATGTCTGGACTGTCTAAGGGTGAATGAATTTAATTGGTTTATCACCTAAGAATTTAATGTTCTGGATTATTTTCACATATGTTTTCACACAGTTTGTACTTTTCTCATTTCTTTCTAAAACTTTCCAGCCTATATAAACTGGTTTCATTCTGATATTCAACAAGTAATCAACATACTATAATTCAAGTACGTATAGAAAAATACACGGAGAAAACAAAAATTTATATACGGTAGTATTTTCATTGACTCCGTGGATGTATTTTACAATATTAAACTGATTTGATACAATGGATATATAAAAAGGTTTTATGTTACTGAAAAAATCTACTAACACCCTAAGGAGGGTAATATCTGGGTTTTGTCCTGATGCCAAATAAAGACCAAGTTCAGTAGTAATTTATATCCTACATACCTTCATAATTATTTGAAATATTAAGATACTTGTATACTTGAAATTACAAATGAAAAGTAATAATAAAAAATAAAAATATGTAAAGTCTGTTATTATCATTATTATAATTGAATCCTATAGTTGATTCAGAACAAAGGCAGAGAGAGAAATAGTGTGTTCCTTTACTCTTTCTGTCTGATAATAGAAAGAGCTAAAAAGAAAAGTTTTCCAAGCTAGGTATCAGATGTATGGCTTCTGGCACTGGACAAATGCTCTATTGCTGAGTTATATTGCTCAGCCCTCAGAAAACTTTTCACTCTTAAAAATTTGCAAAGAAATTTGTCTTGAGGTTCTTTGTGTAATTGGTCTTTATAAAATGTAGAAAAAGTCACAAGGATTGGCTTGGAGGGAATAAAATGACTATATGACAATTTAAAAGGCATTATTGATAAGTACTAAAGCATATCAAATTGTTTTCCAGGAACATAGTTCAGTTAAAAAAAATAGCTGATAATTCGACATGATACACACTTAAGATATTCTGAATCAGCAGTTGGCTTAAAATGAGCCTGTGATATTCCTCTTTGGTCCCTGCACTCTTACCTGTGGAAGTGATCCATGTTCTCAGTGCTACAGCACCATAAAGCAGTCCTGGCTGTGTGTAGTTGACATGCAAGATGAACTCCCTTGCCATTTTTGACCTATAGGAAGATCTGTGGATACTTGTTATTTTAGATGTGCTTATGATAAACTTGAGCTTCTTGCTTTCCAGCACTGTTATGTCAGAGGTTAGACATATGTTATCTAAATGACGACATGTGGTTCAGAGCACAGCCTCTAGAGTCAGATTAGGTTAAAATTGTCTCATATTATTTACCCGTAGAAAGATATTAATAGCTCCACCTCACCATTTTATTGAAATTTAATTTTAAAAGGGCAGCATAGAGGCTAAAGTTTCAGAAATGATTAAATAATTAGAATGTTTTGTTTTTGCCAAGAAACTTGACTGGTATTTTTTGGCTATCTGTGAGAAGTGAAGTGTGAAGTGAAGTGTAGAGGCACAGCCAAAAGACAATATTGTCAAATAGAACTTTTCTCATTTTATTCTACCTATTTAGCAAAATCATGTAAATTCACAGCTGTACTTTTGATGAGCTATTCTCACTGAAGAAGCTAAAAATAATACTCACATATTGAAAATTTTATTTTGCATGACTGTTGTCCTTTACGTTTTGGAGAACCTCTACCACCATCCCATGTGCTTGTTCATTATCCCTCTTACAATCATCGATAACGAGTATGACTGAGAAATTGATCCATTGTGTTTTCGCTTCCTGGCCATTCATTATTCAGAAATTATCTCTATAAATGTTTTTTAGATGTTAGGTACTGTGCTAGGTTCTTTGAATGAAAGGAACAATAGAGAAATATAGTATCTCTCGCCATAGAGGTTTCAGTCAGTAAAAGAGACTGATAAATAGAGAGTATTTTCTGGTAAGTAAAGATAGCACAGAATGCTAGGAGACTGTATAGGAGAAACACAAAATCTGGATTTAGTGAGTCACAATTTCCTGGAAAAAGTTTCTTGGAAAACCTAAACTAAGACAAAATATCAGTAGTAGCAGCTGGGGAAAGAATAAGCAGTTAGGAGAAGCATATGCTAGGCAGATAGGACAACATGCATAGGCTTGTGGAGAAATGAGACACATTGTGAAGTTTAATTTGGTCATTGTGATATGTGCTAAGATATGAGATTGGGAGTCAGGCAGAAGGCAACTCGTGACGGATCTAACAGGTCTCATTATTGAATTTGGACTGCATTCTGTAGCATCCTCCATTGAGCTCTTTGGTACTTGACAATGTAAGGAGAAAGAAGACAAATTCTGTAGGTATTGCTGTATTGAAAATTACTACATAGTGTGTATGGTACCTCCAAATTGTTCAGAATTCTCTTGTAGTTAGGGAAACCTTTGGTTTGAATCAAATGAATAAGTTGGTTTTTGAGCACTAGGGAAAAAGAAGAAATAGAATCGCAAATAGTATGACGCATGTGCTGCCCGACCAGGCGCCGTTGAGGAAAATGAAAGAATAAACATATAAGTGACAGGTATTTTGACTAATAACTATGGCATCAGAAATACAAATACAGATGATGATAATAGAAAAAAAGATAAAGTATCTCACTAAGGTAAAATATAGTATATATCATTAAATGTCAAAGGAATGATAGGAAGATAGTAGTCTTAGTTTGTGTGAATTCCTTATATTTGAAAAGTATATTAATTTACTTATAAGAATTATCAGCTACAAAAATGTGTGTGTTATCTTTGTACTCCAGTGTATGAGAATAACTTCTGGACTTAGGTACACAGACAGGCATTTATGAAATGGACCGTTGTTCTTCTTCCTGCTTACCTGGGGACTGTCTTCCCTACATTGTAACTTAAACTTAGATGGTGAAACTGGAATCTGGAGTTCAGTTGCCAATTTTCTTCCCCCTGCTTCTTAAGAACTGTATTAAGTTTCTTGTCAAATTGGGAATGTCAGAGGAAATTTCTTTAAGAAAAACAACAGTAAACCTGTAAAACACATGAATTATTTTTTGAATTGTCAAATCATAGAGCATCTGCCATTTTTATACATTTCATTAAAGGGAGTAAACCTTTTTCTAGCTCAAGTTATAATTCTAGAAATAACAGCTAAACTGAATCATTCTTTAGATTTTGGCTTATGAAGACTGTATATTTTCTTGGGTGATTAGTTTAGGCTTCCAAGGGTATAATGACATTATAATGTTTCATTTTCATTTTTTCTGGATGAAATTCCTTTGTAAAAGAGACTTCTGACTTTAAATAAGTTTTAGTGCCATGATGTACTTACAAGTCACTGACAAGTAGACTGACTTATGAAGACAGTAGCAGTTTTATATCTTAACTGATCCATATTGTTCTGGTCCTAGAGTGTTGGCCTCGTCTCAGAGGTTTAGGGAATCTGGGTGACCCTAGAAAAATTACACATGGGAAGATGTTACTTCCTCCTAGACTGGTTCCACTGATTTGAATCCCCTCAGTAAAGTAAACTATATCAAAGTCAGCTATGACATCCCTATGAACCAAAATCAATCAGATTATGCTATTTCAATAAATATGTAGTTACAGTTACTAGAGAATATATAGTTATTGTTGTTGGAATTTGAAATACTTGAATTTTAAATTTTAAATTCTGTAAAGGAAGACATGTTAGAAAAGATGCCTGTAATTTGAAGTAGAGTCCTTCTAGCAACCTACAGTGAACAAAAAGAAACAGAAACCTTTTGAATATTATATTGGAAGAGAATGGAAATTGTTCAGTGAACTGCCTTTAACTACTATATGCTGTAAGATTATGATAAGAGTCTTGCTCTTTTTCTATTTGAAGCAAGGACTTTGACATTTTAAAATTAAGAATAAAGAACAAAATCATGTTTAATAATTAGAGCAAATGATTATTTTGAAATGTTTTCAGAAAAAGAAAGAAAGAAAAAAAGAAAACCCAATAGAAAGACAGAAAGGGGGAAACAGGTGCCACAGGAATAGAGAATACAACTTAGGTATTATAGTATTCTATTCTTTGGGTTATCTCTGAAGATTATCAAGGTAGTTTTGTAAGCTCTAGGCACAAAACTAAAAGCACAAGACCAAACTCAGTGTTCATTTCTAAGTATGCATTCCACATAGGATATAGGAAGCAGAATTGCATATTTGAGAATTTAACTCAATATGTTGATTGTTCTGGTTACTTTCCTTGGAATTGAGAGGAGCAACCATGGTAGAATATCAGGTCCATAAGGAAGGAGTGTTTATCTGTTTCATTTACTGTAGTATTCCAAATAACTAGGACTTTCAGTAACAACTTTAGAGTTAAGTTTTACAAATCAAAAATTCTACAAATTAGTACTCTTTTATCGGGTAGTCAGTTATCCACTCCAGTGCTCGTACCTTTCTCTATATATTCTGATAAAAAATAAAATAAGGTATACAGGAAGTATTAAAGATGATTGTTATATTCATTTTGAACTTGGAAGTATGGGAAAATTGTAAGACTTTAACTCCAGTAGGAACAAGGGGAAAAGTAATAGATTTAAGAGGTAGCATGATAAATTTAGTTTTGGAAGTGCTGAGTTTGAGAAGCCAAACTTGGTCTAGCTTACTGGAGAAGTAGTTGAGTGGTTGGATGTAGAATCTTCTTTCTCTAGAGGTGATAACTGAAGTCTTGATTAGAGAAGTTTATAGTTCATTATGGCCATCATTTATTGATCTCCAGCTGTCTGTCAGCCCTTCTGCCCTGTGTTTGTATGCTTTACATACTGATATGTATTGATACTTATGTAGTGACCTCATTTCATCCTCATAGCAGCCGTGTTAAATAGATACTGCTGTTTCCTCTTTCATAGTTGAGAGCATTGTGGTTTAAGCAAGGTGGAGTGTCATTCTCAGGGTCACATAGCTGGTAAGTGGAAGAGCTGAGTTTTCAGTCTAGGTCTGTCTTAATCCAGAGTAATCCTCTGGTGACATTTGATAAGCAGTGCTCATAGAATACATTTTCTAAGACTTATTGGTAACAGAGTTTTAGAACTCTGCTAAGTGATTGCTTAGCAGAGTTCTAAAACTGCGGCAGCGAATAGACTGCAGATTGTTAATAAATTAATGAGAAATTTTATATGATTGCAAACAATGAGGTAGGTTTTTTCCTTTGATGTTAGCAATAAGAGGAAAGGAAGAAGTAGAACCATAATATAAATTTGCAGGACCAAGAGAATTTGAAGAAGTAATAAATTTTGTTATGATCTTTCTCTTAAGAGCTTGTGTGTGTGTGTGTGTGTGTGTGTGTGTATAGGAAGGAAATACTTTCTGCTTATTCTGTAGAAGGTATAGCACAAAACAACGTGAGGTTCCTCTTGTTTTGAAACTTAGTTTTGATGGAGAAAGAATGTCAGAAAGAAAGAAAAAAGGGAAGGGAGGAAGGGGGGAAGAAAGAAAACATTAGCACTAATAAATACAAAGAATTTTTAAAAACTAAAGTAGGTTATTTGATAGAAAGGTGTTCTCTGAGAAGCTAAAGAGTAAGGCAGCAAGTAAGTTGGAAGAATATTTTAGGCAATGACAACAGGTAGTGGGAAGAAGCTTGCCGTAGGGTGGAGGTTTGTAAACTGAGGGGAAGGTGGCGTGAGATCCGAGGGGCAGGCAGGTGTCAGGTTGTGTGGAACTTTGTCAGTTATGGTAAGGAGTACAGGTTTTATTCGCTGCCAAGTAGGATGCCAACAGTTGGAGAGTTTTAAGCAAGAACTTATACACTATGATTTACATCTTAAAAGAAGCACCCTGGTTGCTGTGTGGATAGTACACTTTCCTTGGGATACAAGTGAAAACAGATCAGCTTTTGCTTTTATTCTCATAAGAGATTTCTGGTGGCTTGGACTGGAATCCTAGAAGTAGTAGAGGCGATGAGAACTGCTTAATATGAGATATCTTTGGGGGAGAATTTAACAGGGTCTCTTAATAGTTTAGATGTGGGGTTTAAGTCAGAGAGAAATCATAGTGACTTCTGCATTCAAGAGTCAACGATGTTGCCATTTTTTTGAATTGACAATGTGAAATGGTAACCTGAACATGATTACAGATTAAAGTGAATACTGCATGGGAAGGAGAAAAACTAAAAGTTCTCAAAGGAAGTAAGTTATGATACAGAAATGAACCAAAGAAAATTTAAGTACACCAGGAGGGAACTGATTGAGACATTAGTGTAGGAGTTAGCTGTCAAAAGCATGAATGAGGCAGAAGACAGAGCATTTTAAATGGAAACAAGTTGAAAAACATACATAAGATTATTTTGATCTTTAATAAAATGGTAGTCTTACTACTATATTCAGTTATGAACAACTACCTACTAATTGTTTTATATTCTTCATAATAACTTTTTAATTTAAATACTTTAACCGTTTATATATATATATTGATATATATTTTTGTGTAGTATGTGTGTGTGTATATATATATATATATATATATATATGTAGATATATGTAATATGTACATATATATTTTTTAAAACAGGTTGTAAGTTCTACAAATGGAGAGTTAAACACAGATGACCCGACTGCAGGGCGTTCAAATGCACCCATCACAGCCCCTACAGAAGTAGAAGTGATGGATGAAACCAAGTATGTATAAGTTTTATCTGTTTTTATAATTTTTGCTCTAAACTGTGCATGTGGAAGATTGTTACATAGAGTTATTTCAGAATTTTTTCTAATAGGCGCAAGTCAAATAAGTGGTATACAGTACTTATTTTAATTATTAAGTTTAATAGTGTTATTCTAGTAAATATTTTCATAAAATTAAGAACTGGCTGAAATTCTCATTTAAAAATAATAACATTTTTAGTGATATTTAGGAGTGTTGCACGAAAGTTATTGCTGTACTATTGATTATCCTTTTGTCTGTAAGCATCAGAAAAATTAATTTGTAGAATGCTGCATGCTTTACTATTTGTTTTAGTTTTAAAAATTTAAATTATAGTAATGCTGCTTGGAAAACGAAGCATGAAAAACACGATTTCATTGTGGGCTGTTTCTGACGATCTCTCTTCTCTCTGTCTCTCTTTTTTTCTTTGTTTTTTGTTTGTTTTTTTCTTTTTTTGTGTATAGCTGCCAGAAAGTGTTGAACATGTGGTGAGTTCTTAAGCATAGGCAGGCAGAAATAGCTCCATTGACTATAATTTTAAACATTTAGCATCATTTTGGATTAAAAAATGAAATCTTCTGAACATAAAAATTATAATTGGTGAAATATTTAAAAGTATTTACTGTTAACATTAGCTCTGGAAAGTAAGAGATGATAGTTTGAGGAGCTCTTTTGCCTGCTGCAGCTGTGTGCTTCAGGTGACATCCATCGGGAGGCACTTGCGAACTGCTTAGATGGCATGCCGCCCTGCTTGTGCTTGCACATTTGTTTTGTAATAGGAGTTTTTACTTGATATTTTAAATAGAAAGATTTTTAAGCTTCTTTTTTCTGTTTGTAATTATTGAATACATATAGAAGTTCCCCTCTTTGCATAGTATCACTGAGATATTATTTCATTTATTAACCAATTATTGTTTGTTATTGAAAAGTGTATTGATAGATTTCATAATAAACTGTAATGAGGAGAGTAATGTAAAAATCCTCCAAGTAATTCCTGATAATTGCAGATGTTATGAAAAAACTATGTACTACTGGTAGAGAATTTAAATAACTTTCTGACATTTGTCTTTAGTTCTAATACTGTATTTAAAAGGCTTCTCTCAGTTTCACAGCAAATTCCAAGTCAGCTTTGGTGTAAATTAGGGAAGTTGCTTAGATTGTTAAATTTTGAAACATTTTACTTATATGCAAACACTATATAATTTGCTAATAACATGCTTATTTGCTAGATGCAAAATGAGGAAATATTTGTGGGTATTTCCCTTTAATGAACAGTGTTTAAATACTCATTTTCATCAGTTCGATTCTAGAACTTATTGACAGTGTGACCTAATGTAGCATATTTCAGGATATAACTAGCTAGATCTTAGCCGAACATTTTTGTGTTTTTAAACAAAAAAAGTAAAAACAGCAGCTTATGTTAGTGAACTGTAGGTGCACTTAGGAGAGAAAGATAGGAAGTAGAACAGCAGTGCAGCAGATACGAACACACATGCCCTTCACAGCTCAACAGTGGTTGTAGAATGTTGCTTCTGCCACTTACCACTTTCTTAAACTTGTTTCTTTTCCTGGAAAATGATGCTAATAATACAGGCCTCATAAGTTACTGAGAAAATAAAATGTGATATCTCCGATATGTTGTCTTGCACACGACAGGTACTCAGTCACTGCTGTTATCCTGCTTACTTCTGTATCACCAGCTACCCACAGCCTTGCTCACCTGTGCTTTTTCCAGGCATGTGCCTTCTGTTCATGTTTCATGTTTTTATTTCCATACGTATATTCTTCTCTGCGACCGACCATGCTGTGTTCATATCCTTCTAGAGACTTGCTTTCAGTCAGATCTGCATGTATCCACTTGCTCTTTCACAGTTACACCGCTGCATTTCAGAAATACTTGATACTGCTCTTGCTCTTAGATTACAAACTAAAAGGAAAGATTGCAGTTGTTCTAACATTTATAATATATGATACATATTATTCCAAATATATAAAAAGCTTAGAATTTGTAAAGAAAAAGATGATTTACTCATCTGGATGATTGGAGAATGCTTCTTAGAGGTGGATCTGAAAAATGATTCAGTAATTTATTTCATTGGGATGGGCATAGGTATGTATGTTTAAGGGCTTAATGGGCTTCTCTCTGAAGGCAGTGGAGGATGAAAAAGAAGAAAATGATAGGAAGACTCTTCCTGAAGGCACCATTCTCCCTTTTTCAGAGTGTCACGTCCATATTTCTTATCATGATACCAAGACCCTTCATAATTTTCATAGTTTGTCTCTTCCTGCCTGTGTTGGTTACTTTTCTCTTGTTGTTGGGACAAAATAACTGAAGCTCAAAATTAAGGAAGGAAAGATTTATGTAGCTCACAGTTTGTGGGGGTTTCGGTCCATAATCAGCTAGCTCCAAGGCAGAGTGGCATGACAGAGGAGAAGCAGTTCATGGCAGCAGAAAACAGCAAAAGTGACAGGAGCAAAAAAAAAAAAAGCACAAGAGAAGACTTTTTCTGTGCCCTGTATTATAGCTACTCATGCTAGGGTAGGTGTAGCACTCACACCCTTAACCCCAGCATTAGACAGTGAATGAATCAAACTCTAGTAGCCTGCCCCTGTGACCACAAGAAACTTTGGGAGGATATCCAGGCATAAAACATAACACTACCTTTGTAATCCAATTTTTTATTGCATATCCTTTATACCATTACTTTAAGTCTGACTTTGTTATGTTATTCCCTTTATATGTCTCCTACCTTGTGGAATGTTCTGAATTTCTTGAAAATAAGACCTTTTTAATTTTCATATCTCTAGCAGCTAAACATTGCACCACCAGAAAGTATTACTAAGTAATAAGCTAAATAATGTGGACTATGTGTAATGTAGAATGTTTATGTGATGGACTATCATATGACAATATAAATAAGAGGAATTGAAAGCATGTTAGGTGATAGAAGCCAAACACAAGAGGCCGTATGCCATGTGATTCTAAGTAAAATGTTTGCAGTAGGCACAAAAATTAGATTAATGCTTGCCAGGGGTAGGGTGGGGATGACTGCAGGTAGTGTTCTGAGTTCACGGTGATGGCGGGAGTACAGCTCTTTGAATATGCCACTACATTAAACACTTGGGAAGGCTACATTTTATGATAAGTAAATTATGTCTTAAACAAATGATATTAAGGAAAGGATAGCAACCTAACAGTTAGTGAAACTGTACTGTAGGTGGGTTACAGGAATCATCAGATCTTCTCTACCCCTTCATGAAAACCTCTCCTTAAATAAGGTTTTGTTTTTCCTAGGTTTATGTCCATTTAGAATGTGATTAATAAATGTGACCATAATTTCCTTTTCCAAATTGAATTATGTAATTCTCTTCAGTTACCATTTTGAAGAGAACCTGCTAGGAACTTGAGAATTGTCTTTAAGAAAATGTTTCCTCCTTACGATTGACCAAGATCCCTTTTACCTCATCAATTAAAATGTAATCTATGATGGACATCTCAGCAGTTTCAAGTTTTTTAGTACCTCATGGGGGCAGATATGTGACTTCCAGCTGAAAGAAAATACTCTGTGTGCTTATGTGTGAGATAGCCCTTTTGTTAGTAATGAAGTTCTGCCTTATTTATTGTTAGAGAAGTTTTTATTTTATGGAGATACAAATGATAGTGCCTTTCAGGTATTTAGATCAAGCCTTTCTTTAATCATTTTTTAAGTAGTGTGAAGCCCTCTTTTTTCCTTTCTTGTCCTTTCTCCTTTCTAGTATTTACTAAATAAATCATTGTGTGTTTATTGTGATGTTATATAGATATATCAAGGCTTGCATGCTATTAGGGAAGACAGGAAATACATCAGTAAGTTTTATATAACCCTAGCTTTGAGTTAGTCATGTGGGGAGTTTTAAAAGTATACCAGTACTTAGATCATATTTTCCATTTAGATTTGACTAGTTCATCTGCGATGGGACCTGGCTTTCAAAATTTACAAAAAGCTCCCCAGGTGATTCTACAGAGCAACTAGTTGGTCTAGTAATGCACAACAGGAGAGGAGCAAAGTTTTCAGAGAATGGAGTGCACACTTCTAACTGTGAAGTTTAGAGAGCTCTTGCTAGACAGGTTTCATTTTCAGTAGTTCTGTCACGTGATTGTGAGGTAAGTAGAAGTCAGAGTGAAGGGGTTAAAGAAAGATGTGGAGTGCTAATGGGGAGCAAGGGCAGAGTGGAGTTGGGCATGCAGAGCGCTGAGACAGGCTGCGTGCCCACCGTCAGAGGCAGTGGTGCCCAGTAAAGAAATGTAGGCGTCATATTTGTCAGCACAAGGGAAGCAAGCTGTGTTGATTTGGAACCAGAAAACAGTATAATCAGTAAATTCTTAGGAAAATTAATTTCGCAGCAGTTATGAGGCTCTGTCACTTTCTGGCATTCAAGTTGTAGAAAGTGGCTTAAGATATAAATTAAAGTTTCCTATGAATGTAGATAGAGAACTTATATTTTAGGTCAGTAACCTCTAGTGATTCAATAGTTGTTTTAAAAATGTATTTAGGTAAAGTCTGGGTCTGTCTATTTGGTTTCTTAAGTGTTCTAGACTTTCATAGTCTCTGGAGTTGTAAAGATTATCAAACCATAGTATATTTCCTCAAAAGATCATTTTGGTGAGAAAGAAAAGCATTAAAATTGTAATACAATGTGTTAAAAATTGTGTAACTGGTATTTGAGGGACACAAAAGAATTTTAGGTGTAAGGAAGAATGTGTAAAGATACAGAGATATGAAAGACCATATGGTATTTTCTAAAAATGGCAAGTAAGGTTTACCTTAATTAATTGCCTTCCCTCTCTTCCTTCCTCCTCAGTTGAACATGAGACTTAAATGAGTATGGAAATGGACTGGGAGCCAAATTTGAAAGGTGCAGATTGGAGAGAAGATTGATTTAAAATGGGAATTCTGTCAGAAGGCTCTAATAAATGGTAGAGGCAAAAAGAAAGTTTCTAAACTAAGTCTGAGCAGATGGGAAAATTGTTCAGGTCATCTCAGACTGTAAGAGCACATGTGGATGGAAAGGGTGAAGTGAGATGAGGAGAGTGTTCTCACATGGAGTATTTATGTGGATGGTCTCTCTGATCTGGAATCTTTTTGCTCAGCCAGTTCATTTTTTTAAAATCAAGAGATCCAGAGACATAAAATAACACTTTAGGTATTACTTTTAATTGAAAGTCCTTTGTTAACATATAAAAATGAGTTCTGTATCTTCAACCCAGGTCAGAAAAGGCTAGGTTACAAAGTTCTGAGAGATCTTCTGGAAGAACATAGTCTCTCAGACAGAGGAGGAGCCAGTGGGTCATTACAGCAGGATTCAGTAAAAACTTTAGGTGCAGACAGAAAAGCATGCTTCAGTTTTTGGTTGGATTTGAGAGAAGAAAGATCCAGGAAAACAAAGCAAAGTCTAGAAGGAGAAAAAAGTAATGACCAAAAGGGAAATGATGGTGGTTTAGTACTAAAACCTTGGCTGTTTTCTTCTCTATTTTCTGAAGTATTGCGGACTTTGATCCATGATGATTTCCTGCTTTCTGTGTAATAGTTTTAAAAGAAACCACCTTAGAATTTTTCAGAAAAAAATTTAGTATTTATTTCCAAAGGATGTTTAGAGTGGAGAAGTGGCTTTGAAATGTTAGATTAGCTACTAAATGAGCGTGTCGAACATGGAGCTGATTGTGAGAGAAAGCATGTTGACCCCCTGGGACCACCTGAGGAATTACAAAAAAAGAAGAGGGTGAGGGGTGGGGATTAACAAGAACATTTAAATGTTTGGTAAGTTTAAGCAGTTTGTGTAGCATAGTTGCCAGTTATGTAGATCTGAAGAGTATGAGCCATTGTGTAAGAAAATATAGTCTGAGCAGCCAGAAGCAAGAAGAAACATATATTTAAAATGTTTATAGGTATGGATAATTTTCTAAGTTTGGGTAATTGAATTTATTAATAAAAACAATATGCTCATATAATCTGTAAGAACTGTTGTATGTACCAATTCCTGGAATCCTTGCTATTGTTTGCAGTAATTATTAAAGGTAACTGGTGTCTTTACCAGGTAACTAACTGGTCCCTTCTCACCCCCTGTAACCATGCCAAACACTTAACATTACATTATTTGTTTTCACACATTTACCTAAGTCATGTAAATTGAAGGCAAGAGTTCACATAGAGTGTGTGGTGTTCAGCTATAGGGAGACATGAGTCCATTTAGTATCCTTGGAGCTCTAGGTGTGAGGCTTCCCAGTGTGTCGGGAAACCGGAAGGATAAGCTGCCAGTTACAGCTGGAGAGCAGCAGTGCGCTGGGATTCAGACTCTTGTAAGAAGCTAGTGTTAGGTGTTTTTCTTCAAAAAGCCTCATATGGGTATTAAAATAGTCATTAGTGAGGTTTCACTAGAGTTTGTTACCAGTAGATAAGAACTCTGGATATAAAACATTCTTTACAATTTTGACAAAGTTTTTTTTTTTTTTTTTCCTGAGTTGCATTTCTGAGGCAAATCATTTATTCAATAAATGAAGCAAGTGGCAGCTTTAATTTGTTGAGATATATTTGTGAGCATCTCTGTAAAGCTTTCATTCTAGTGTGAAGGAAGATAATAAGTATACAAATAAAAGAATTTCACAGTGGTAGTAATGAGAGGTAAATAAACCCGTAACATAGGTGGAGTATTACCAACCAGAGCTACTTCAGATTGAGTGCTAGCGTATTGGATATAATTGAGATGTGGCAATTTTTGATCACTAAGACTAAATCAGCTGTTTTAGAAATGACTGTTACATCAAGATATCAGTCGCATGTTAAAATACCAACTTGTAGTCTTGTTTGTAGGTGAGTACATTCATAGTATACAAAGCAATGCTGCCCTCTGCTGGCAGTCACTTTTATAGCTTGCCAGCTTCACTTGCAAATCTGTTGTAAGGGTATACAGTATAGCAGGATTTATTTCTCAAAAAATAGATGACATTTTTTAGTTGTGTTTGAGTAAAGAACTTCTATCATGAGAATTAATTTAAAAGTTTTACTCAGTTCCAAAAAATGCTTGCCATGGTTTTCTGAATTTGATAAGCTTATGTTATCAAGAGAAAGGTTAAAAAATGAGAACTTGACTCAGAACTGGAAGTAATACTGGAAAAATAAAATAAGCAATATGGATTGCTAATAAAGATGTGGAAATTCTTGAGCTTTAGCTTGTTCATCAAAACTTCTATTACATTAAATCTCCCATTCTAAAAAGCTTATATATCTTGAAATACCTTTTTAATAGAAAACACATTTTAAGAATATCCTTTTGGATCTGAAATGCCAAGTGATAGTATTTAGCAACAATAAGCTTTGTTAAGTATTGCATTAAATATTTAGCCATTAAATAATACTTAATACATAAATATTTAATAATGTTTCCATTAAAATATGACCAGATTATTAAATTTAGTATTGCAAATATACTGTTGTAAATACTTGTTCTGTTTCTTATAAATACCAATTTTTTTGTGTTTTATCTTCTACATAATACAGGATATGTATTATGCTTAGCTTGCAGATTTTGAGTTACTATCCTTTTATAAATGTGGATTGATAAGAATTACAAAAGACTCTTTATCAGGTCCTAGCATGTGTGGTCTTTGAATTGACAGCTTTTAGTGATAGACACAAAATATACACATACCAGCACACTGGACATGAGTGGAAATCAAGGAGAACCAGTATGTTTGTTTGCATGTACCAAAAGTAAATTCAAGCTTAGTAATTAGAAGTGACTTTTAAAGGTTGCTTTTTTGTTTGTTTTAAAGATACCTATGCATAGTGCCTGTTATGTTGGATGCTCTGATAATGCCTTAGTTAATTTTCTCTTTGATGAGACAGAATACTCAATGCCCAAAGTTAAGGGAAGAAAGGTTTATTTGGCTCACAGTTTGTAGAGGTTTCAGTCCTTAATTGGCTGGCTTCAAGGCTGATGGTGTGACAGACAGGCATTGGAGAGGAAAAACAGCTCATGGCAGGCAGAAGGTAGCAAAGCAAGCAAAAAAAAAAAAAAAAAGATGAGCCTCTTCCTGTCTCTTATATTGTATCCAGGCTACTGAGTTAAGGTGGTGCCAAATCAATCTGATTTAGTAATCATCCATCCTAAATCGTAGCACCTTTAATTCTAGCATTGCACCATGAATCAATCACACTCTGAAAAAGCCCTATCTATGACCACTGTGAGACTTTGGAGGGACGTCTAGGCAGAAGCCATAATAGATAAACTGACTTTTATTTTCAAGTACAGAAGTAGTAAAAAGCCATACTCTCACACTTCATATTTGAAGGAATGCTGGGCTGTTAGGCTAAGTAGGGTGGGGAGGATGGGAGGGAAGAAGTAGAACAGGGAGAGGAAAACAGGTTGGTTTGCATTTCAGCTTTTTGGGTGCGTGCTTCTCAGTGGTTCTCGTTAACTTGCAGTTCTTAGCAGCCTCACGTGGTTCCCTGGCAGCTTATGATGTGTTGCATCTTACTGTGACCAGGAGACCAGCCATGAGACTGTGAGAGAGACCGATTCTCTCAGGAATCTAGATTTTGTTTTCATCTGGGAATAAAAACGACTATATTGTTTTGGATGTATTTTTTGGGTATATATATATATATATATATATATATATATATATTTTTTTTTTTTTTTTTGTACCAGGGATCAAACTCATGATCTTGTGCTTGCCAGGCAAGTGTTTATGCCACTGAGCTAAATCCCTGGCTCTTGGATATATAATTTTTGCATTGAAAAACAGTCATTTTGATTATACTCTTTTAAAAGTTTTGTGTAATTTTACTTTAAAGTAACTTAAACTTGATTCTATAACACTTAAAGAATTGAAAAATGCCAGTTTTGGTATTCTGTTTAATGTATTTACTGGCTTTTGATTTGTAGATATGATGGGAAATTGTTTGTTGATGAATGCATTTTGGATTTCTCTTTTTAATTTTGGAATGTGAAATGATTCTGAATGAAAATGAAATCCCAGTGCTAGGGTCACTACTCTATCAGTACTTTCAGCAATCACGTGTAAATATCAGGAAGAAAGGGCGAGTCACGGGCCTGAACTTTATAAATGCATACCAGTGCCAGAGATTATTGAGCATCTTAAATAAAGTGTCATTGGTCAGCTGGGATTCAGAACACTGTAACTTCTCAGATTCTTGGAACAAAGCCTTTGATTTAGCGGCTCCCTTTTATGTTGTGTGGAATGTCTTGCTGTAACTAAAAGGCATGTTGAGGAAATGTATAACTCTGCTGTAGTTTGACTAATACGTATGCTTCACTGGTACGTTCACTGTTTATATCGCACTAGCTTATTGCTTTTTAGAATCATTTAGTTTAATGTGACTCAACCTTTAATAATTTTAGTGCTTTTATGATAAAGAATATTTCCTTCCTCTGCAGGTGCTGCTGTTTTTTCAAACGAAGGAAAAGAAAAACCATACAACGCCACAAATGACTCTGGAGACACAGACCATGGGGAGTTACTTAAATGTTCATCTGCTGTCTTGTGATTAAAATCATCTCTGTAGTGTATTTTCAAAGACCCACTCTTAGAAACACATATTTCGTTCTTTCATACTTCATTTTATGGTTGTCTTACATCATATTTTTTTCAAAGTTAACTTTTATGGAAGCTTTAAAGTTTTGTCAGAACATGAGTGCTCTGCCCATCAGTGAGTGGAATGGACAGTGAGGTAGTATTGATGAATACAGTTCTGTAGGACATTTTTCAGAAGCTCTTCTCCTGTTGCAGTGAGCAGTACAGTATCTTGTCAGACAACTGTATACCTAATTTGGTTTTTGTATCTTCTGTAAGAGCATAAACAAGTAGGAATTTTCTTCCTAGTAGATAATGCAACAGAGAAAAGAGCTCCCCAAATATTTAAAAAGAAGAAGGTTATTCTTTGAGAAGTCCCTATTTTATGACATCTGCCTTGATTTCAGGGTTACTGATGGTACTGTTATTCATGAGTCATTCTGACATGGTCTCTGTGAAATCATGGTACTGCGCAGAGGTACTGAGAGACAGTCCTGAGGGCGTGGCACGCCGTGTGGGGAATGAATCTGCAGGAAGCGTGGTTGACCGCAAGCTTTGCTTTCTCTGCACCACTGTGTGAAGTATGGTGTTGCAGAAGTGGCAAAAGTGCTTATTTTTTAAAAATGAAACAATATTTGTATAATGTAACTTTATGCTTCCATACAGTAATGTATGATAAATAGCAAGAAATGAACTCATTGAAAAGTGATATATGGTGGAGTTTTTTTTCTTTTTAAATACACTAAAGAAACAAAATAAATGTGAATCTTGTTGCAAGGTGTAAGGTTAAAGCCAGAGGAGCGCTCACTGAAACCTACTGCTGAGTAATTACATTTCCCTTAACAGAAAACTTTGGATGTGCCATGCAATGGTTTCTGTTTATATTTTATTCTTTGATTTAAAAAAAAAGACCCCCAGCAATAAAAACCAGGTCACTCTGTGGCCCTCCGTACACATTATTCTCTTGTCTTCAACTTTGCTAGTTCTCTGGAATTCTTTCCTACTCTTTAGTAAAATTGTAATGATTAAGAAATATTTTGGAGAAGATGGGTCAGGTGCTTTGCCTCCGTGTCTTTTGAAGTGCCTGCATTTGAACCACGTACCAGTTCTGTATGAAAGGAAGCCCATTCCACTTTTCAAGCATGCTTTGTTTTAAGCCATAAAGACACAGGTGTACTTTTGTCACATTTTGCTCGCCAGAATTTTTTGAGAAGAAACAAAAAGACTGGAAAGAAAATTTTTTTGATCAACTCTCATGTTCATCTTTGATGTATGAAATGTTAGTTTTTCCTTGCACGTGTCTATTTGTCTTTAAGTGTGTACTTCTAAGTATGTGTATTTATTTTTATTGTCTCAAGGTAACATTTAAAATATGTATGTAAGTAAATGAATCACATTTTTTCATTGTTACTTTTACAGGGATTTAATTGTACTTTGTAATTTATTTTTCTTATTAGCCAAAAGTTCATGGCATCGTTTTTGTTGAATTAGGCACCCATATAAACACCATATATCAGGAGATTGTTTATCCTTGTTGCTCTGAATCCTATGAGTAATCTTTTATTCATTTTCAGGACCTACATTCACCCTAGAAAACATTTGCTGTATAATTTGGTCAATTGTTTCCATTCTGTGTGTTTGTATACTGTCAGTGTCTTCAGCTACAAGAGTTAATACTGAGTTTTTGTTTTTGTTTGCTTTGAGCAAGGTAGATGGATGTTTTGGCCATTATAATGTGAAACCACTTCTTTCTTTACAGTATTTGACCAAATTTGTGTGTCTATGATATTTGTAAATACATGTGATATCTGTATTTCTTATCATAAGCCTATTTAGTTTTATTCTCAGTAGGGTTTTTCGGACTGTACAGTGTTTATATGATCTGAACTCCTTATACATAAGAAGGTGTGTATATTAATCCAATTATGGACTTAAATATTTTAAAAGTATAAATACCCTTATTTGCTGCAAAGACCAGTCTGTAGACATTTGCTTTTTAGCAATATTTTTAAGTGCTCCATTTTAATGCTGAGGAATAAATCTTGGCCACACAAACTGGTCAGTAATAGGTAATGCAGGTATGTTCAGGTTAGGCCAACAATGTTTTGCATTTTTATGCTTTTCTGTCAACACTAACAAAGTCAACATTGCCTGAATGTCTGAATAATGAAACACATCCCTGTTTAAAAGTATGTAACTGAAAAAGAAATAAGAAATAAAGGTAGTTTTTCTAAACTTGCGCTTTCCCCTTTCCTCTAATTGTGGATAATGCCATTTACTGTGGTAGGAGTTTTAATAATTGAGTTAACATAGACTATTTTATGTGGGAAGCTGAAGTAAAGGACTATGTTTTTGCTTGTTTTGGTGGTTTGGTTTGGTTTTGCTATTTTTGTTGGAACACATACAAAGAAGGACCTAAGATGTCTTTCATTAAAAAAAATTTTTAACAGTCTTCTAAACTACTTAATAGAGCAAACAGGTGAAGATAAATTCTAATAAACTATGATAACTTTATTTCATTCTAAGAATGAAATCTTATAGTTGTATTTTCAAAAATTCAGCATTAATCCAATTTTAGGTGAACAATTTTAAAATCATTGTAGATAGCACTTATTTGCAGCAGTATCTCAGTAATCATTGTACTGGGTCCTTTATGGTGTCCTTTATTGGGTTTTACCAAATGACTCAGTAACTCAGTAAGCATTGTGCTGGGTCCTTTAAGGGATTTCACCAAATGACATTAGTGATGCTCTATTTGTAGGTAGATAAGGCAAAGCTACACATAACAGTGTGTCCATTAAAAACTAGAGACATTAATAAGCAGGAGAAGCCCGAGGCATGGTGGTACATGCCTATAATCCCCTGCTATTCAGGAAGCTGAGGTAAGAGGAATGAAAGTTCAAGCTCAGCCTTAGCTACTTGGTACCTTAGCAAGACTCTCTTTAAAATAATAAATGGGTTGGGATGTAGCTCAGTGAAAAGGCTCTGGGTTCAATGCCCAGGAACCCCCGCCCCCAAATAGAAAGATCTGCAGATTGCCAAATCTTTACAAGGCTCAGTTTAGAAGAATTGGAGTTTCAATTTCAGTGATTGAGTAGTTGCATTAGGGAGAAGTTTGTGAACTGAAAATGTGGCTAAACAAATTACTGCAAGGTCCAGTGCTAAAACTGACTTTAGGCAAATTTAGTCCTGTTCTTGAGGAAAGAAACTGTTTTGTTCCATATCTCTTGGTTGTGCATTTTACTCTGCTGCTTTCACTTTCCATGTAAATGACAAAGTGGCTTCCAAAGCCTGAGTCATTTTGCTACAGTAAAAGCAAAGCCATTTTTTTCAACAGTTTCAGCAAAATCCCAACTCTGCTGACCCCACTCCCACCCCGCCTTCCTCCGCTTGGTTCACATGCCCACCACCGAGACAGTGAATATGGAAAAGGGAATGTCATTTTCTCAGGGATTAGCCTGCCTGGGTCCTCCTTTAGAACACATTTGAACTGAGAAATGAAGTTGAAGAGGTTTCACCTAGAAGTAAAGGGTATTGTAAGCAGGAGAATGAATAACTGCTCATCAGGCCAAATAAAAAATGAGGCTCTTACACAATGAGGAAAAATATTAGTGAAATTCAAAATATTACGTTATTATGATAAGAATTTAATTGTTAGCTATTATGTTAATTTAATAATTTTGAAGACATAATATTTAATTTTTACAGTTAAGTGGTTTTTGAATTAATGGAAATTTCCTCTGCTGTAGTATTAGGTCCAAAAATGCAACTGGAACTATTGTTAAGTTTGGAAAATATATCGACTGCAAGATCTTGCTTCTTTAAAGTTGAAAGCATGAGGATTGTGTAACTTGACATTACTTATGTTTCATACAACATTAGTTATCGAGGTGGCTTTGTTGCAGTGTGTCATGTGAAGGTGTTATTTTGCATTGGAGCTTTAGTGTTGAATTTATTAAGAAAGATCAAATCTGCTGCAAAAAGCAAATTTCCAAACCCATCCAATGTTCAGAAATAGTAATTGAGTGTGATTCTTCTCATTTATAAAAATCTCAGTCTGTTCCACAAGGCAAGAAATAAACATTAGTAAAACTTTGCCTATGCCATCAAGTTGGTGCGTAGTTTTGTTGAGCAATTCAGGGTGTTCAGGGTATTCGATTTCTGACAAAACTTAACACATCTGATGATAATTACACATCTGATGATAATTAAACTTATTAATCTGGTAATATGATAGACTCAGAGGTTTTTCACAAAATACCTCCTGACAGAACAATGTGTATTGGCTTCAAAGCTTTGTAGATTTGTCCAACTAAGTTTTTTTTGTGTGTGTTTTTCTTATTTCACCTATATTTCTGCCCCATCAATTGCAAAACATCTTAGCAGATTCTGCTTCAGGTTGTACTGATTTGCTATTTTCTCAGCTTCTTTAAAAATATTGTAGAGTTCTTAAAAGCTCATTTCAGTCTTAGCATTGATTTCTTAAGTAAACAACTGGCAGGATTGGTAGTATCTGCTGACTCATCAAAAGCCAAGGAAAACCAGAAATCATTTGCCTATGTTTATATTGATGACTGATGACACCATAGTGACGTAATGTCTTCAAGCAGCTGTTTCTGCTAAAAAGCTAGTCATAAACAAGTTTGTTTTTTCTGGACATAACTTTCTGGCTACCACAAGAAAAAATTAATTTGAACACATTAGTAAATAGTTTTCTTTGGCTAACAAGCTACTTAGTTACTTTATGTCTTTATTTTTATATGTGTATGAATAAATTTCTGCTGTAACGAGATCATATGTTTTAGCTAATTGTTCTGACTTGCTTTCCTGTTATTTGGAAATACCGTGACTAGTACTTACTCTAGTAATGTTGACATACATTCTTGCAACACAGCTGAAGTATGATTGCATAGTAAACACAATGGTTGGGCATTTAATTATATAACAATGGTTTGGCATTTAATCCATATTACATTGTGCCTTAAAAGCACAACACTCTTTGACATGATGAATATGCACTATAAAAAATAACAGTGTCCACATGACCATATTGCACCACTTGAAGTCCTGTTGAGTTTTTACTGAGGATGATGGTGCATTGAGCAGCATTGCAGAGCTGTGAGGACTATGTGTGGCTTTTGTCAGAACTATTCAACTCGGCTTTTGGAGTGTGAAGTCACAGACTATGTAAAAAATGAATGTGGCTGTGTTCCAGTAAAATTTTATAGATGGTGATTTGTATTTCATACAAGTTTTATGTGTCATGAAGTGTACTCTTGTTTTTAACCATTTAAAATTGTAAATATCATTCATAGTTCCTGATCTGACCAAGTGCAGGAAGTTGGGCTGGATTTGTTTTGTAGGCCATAATTTGGCAATCTCTGTTCTAGGCTTTACTAAATAGATGTCAATATTTAAAGTAAGTTATAGCTAATTGAATGAAATTACTTGTCAAAAGACCACCTTTCTTTCCTGTCATAAAAGGAGCATTTTGAAATAACATCAAGAGTTACAATATTTTAAACATATACCACTATACATATGGGAGTTATAAATGAAGTAGATAAAGTAAATGTGACTCCCATATGAACTTGGATGTTGTGACAGTGTGAATTTTGGGGTCAGACAAATGTGATCTGCAACCAGACTTCTCTTGAGGAAACTGGCAAGTTATTTGACTTCTTAACCTTTTTCTGACCTTAAATTGGAGCTAATGCCTATATTGCAGGCTGTTGTGGGGACTAATACAAATATAGTGTGTTTAATAGTATGTTGAGAGATTTCTGTCTCTCACTAATGTATTAGCAAGTTCTGGCTCCTGGATTACAAATCTTTCAAGGTCAAGACTGTATACTTGTGCTGAGTCCTCATTCCTCAAAGCCAATTTGGTAAAGTAAGGCAGGCTTCCATGGTCCATATTTTAAGTGACAAATGGCTTTTGAGTTTTAGGTTTTACACAGAATTTTTGGTTGTGATTCTCAGCTACTAGGAAAATATGAGACTGAAGAAAAGATGAGCAGACAGGCTGCAGGCTGAAGAGGGAGAATAGGAGGTCGGATCAAGGTGAGTGCTATGGATGAAGGCTGGAGCCTCGCAGTAGATACACGGGTGGTGGTTTAAACATTGTGTTCACACTTGCTGTGTGTATGACATGCGGGCTCTATGACCTTGGGCAAGTTGCTAATCTCTCTAAGCACTAGTTTTTTCCTTTCTTGAAGAAAGTTAATAATTCAACTCATTTTGTTGGAGTTTTGATGAGAAAGTTGTGTTACGTTCCGGGTTCACTGGAGGTACTCATCAAATGATAGGCTATTTTTGGCTGTTATTTAAGCTAAGGAAAAGATGATGTGGAAACATGACTGCACATTTTGTCTGAAACTTTGGCATGTGTTTATCGTATTTATGGTGTTTGTAGTGAGCAACAAATTGATGAGGAAATTGACTTTATTTTGTAAAACAGAAAAGAGTTGTGAGATGGTAATGATTTCACCTTGGAGTTGGTAAATGTTCCCCTATTTTTTGTCCTCTTCCTCCAATTCACCTGTGGCACCATAGCCTCAGAGAAGAATCCCTTATGTGAGGGACAAACTACTAACTGGCTGTGCCACTCAATATTGCTGGGCCTCAGTTTCCTCTCTATAGGAAAATACTTTCTTCAAAAAATGTAAGTGCCTCTGAAGATGATTCCCTTAGTCTCTCGTTGTGAAATTGATAGATGTGGAAGACTTGCTCTTCTAATTCTGCAAACCTGGCGTTCCCGTTAGGGCTTATACCTGGATATATCCCCAGAGCCTCGTGCGCTCACAAGGGGGCTTGGGAAGTGAGTGGGTCATAGTGTGCGATGCTAGATTAGTCCATGCCTTGGTTTAGCATGTTCTGGGGGTGGGTAGTGGGTTTACTGAGGAACGAGGTCACAACCTGGCAGTGCTGATGCCAAATAGTAGGCTGTGGCCAGGACGGAGTAAAAGGTGAAGACAGACTGCTTCCTGCTGCCAGCTCAGGAAGTGTTTCTCCTCTGGCATGCCTCTCTGCCATTCACCTTGACATTAACTGTGGACTGAAACCTCTACAAACTGTGGGCTAAAATGAATCTTTTCTCCTTTAATGTGTATCAGGTATTTTGTCCCAGCAACAAGGGAGTAACTCAGACACTCCTCATACCTAGGCCCACTCCTACTTGTCACCTGACAGATTCTTCCCTCAGTAGAAACAAAACAAAACAAAAACTCAACAAACCCTCTCGAGTCATAAACAGAACAACTTGATTCTGTTGTCCTGTGTGTGCATTGTTCCTTTCTCCTTTCCTTGTCCTATAATACTCCAAGGCCTGAACTGCCTCAGTGACATGACCACCATGTAGCTTCCAAGGCCTGCCCTGAACAGCCTTGGAAAACAAAGTTGGGATGGTAAATGCGGTATTGTTTCACCTTGCTTGAAATTCAGTTTTTGTGTCTGTATACACATAAGGAAAAATTGTTAGAAGTCAGATATATTTTCTCCTGACAAGGCCCCCCAGTTGACAGTGAGTAAAAGGTTCAGAACATCAAGAGACAGAGTCAGAAAGCCTTTTATGTTTTACTTAAAATAATACAAAGTACTTATTGGATATTATCATTAGTTTCTTAGCTCTTTCTTTAAATTGTATTAAATGCCTAAAGAATGAGAACACTTGCTTATAACTGAGCCCTATGATTCAATCTGCTTGGTACCCTTTTTTTTTTTTTTTTTTAATACCAAAAACCAGCAACAGTGATAACATTGAAGTTCTTTGACATTTAGGCCACTGAAAAGTAAATTTCCTATATTCTCTATTGGAAATAAGCAAAGGTGATGCAGGAAAAGATAAAATGGAAAATGACTGTGTGGTTTTGTTTCCTAGGCTGGCTGCGGAATACCTGTGGATAAGAGTTGAGGAGGGCTATTACTCACAGGAAGGAGGTATTGGGCCAGAGGCAGAAGCCTTGCAGGGGCTCCCAAGAGCAAACTGGCTAAAAGCTGGGTGGAGAGGAGAAACTTTCACTTATTACCACATAGTTGTTTTTAATGGTGAGATCATGGATCAATTTTGGTTTAGGTTTTTTTCAGTACTTTTCCAGTGAAAATTTGAGACCAGTGCAAAAGTGAAGAAACTGTAGATTGTTTGAATTTTCTATTCAAGAAAGTTGGTTGAAAAGGAAGCGAGGAAGAGAAGTAAATGGATGGGGAGCAGGAACAAGAATATTGTGTGTGTGTGTGTGTTTGGGTTTGGAGGAGCTTAACTGTTGCTTACTGAGCAAAGACAGTGAGAGTGAGCTCAAAACTATCAGGGAGAAATGAAATCCCAGGTACTTGACCTAAGATCCAAAAGAACGAGATGGTAAAAAAGAAGGGGCTGCTCAGATTAGGCCTTAGTGGGGATGGTGTCTGCTAAGGGCAGTGAAAACGCTAAGTGACTGGCTGGTGCAGGGTCTGATGGGATCCCAGTGGGAGTGAGCCCAGAGGGGCTGCCCACAGGCTGCTGCTCACCTGGGAGAAGATGGAGCCATCAGGTTCTCACAACTGTCTAAGCTCCAGCATAATCTTTTAAAACTTAGTTTTGTTAGTAATGTTTTCTACTCACCACCTTCAGTTTCTCTTCAGGCAGTATATGAAGTTACTGACATTAAATGATTAAATTGTACAGTTGTGTTGAAAGAAGTCTTTCTCCCTTTGCTGTAACAATCCACTTTCAAAACCCTTTTATATAAGAAATGTTTCAAAAGCCAATTACTCTTTTAAAAAGTCTGTTACAATATATATTATGCATCTAGCTGACATTGCATGAGCACTCCATATTAATCAGTGTACATTGTTTTTGGTATAAATGTGAAACACTAGCTCAAAATAAAAATTCAGTGCTAATGCAGTCCAACATTTTACTTTGAGATATGCATACACCATAAGTTGAAGTTTTTGTATATCTAACATGCAGAAGTTGTAGACAAAAGATACAGTTTTTTCAAGTCAGATGTTAACCAAAATAAAAACAATAGAAATATATAAAATTCTATTGCTTCTAGCTGGCTTTGGTAATGAAAAAGTAGCAAAAAACAACTAAAATAGGGAAATGATTCCTGTTCCTTTGCTACCCATCTATTGATTAAAATATACTTTTAAAATTTTGTAATCAGTTTTTATGTCTTAGCTAAGAACTGGCTGTATGTATTGATTTATATGAAAATGAAAAAATTCCTATTTGCACAGAAATCTAGTAGCCAGTCATTATCTTTCCCTTTCCCTTCTAACCCAACCTGTCGTCGTCGTCGTCATCATCATCATCGTCGTCATCATCATCAAAATGTCTACCATACCATCACACTCAGTTAGTGTCATTTCCTGAAATTGGTTGCCTGGATTCTTGAAATAGCCTTCAACAGTGATTCCTACACCAGGCATGGTAGCACATCCCTGAGGACTAGGTGACAAGGTGTGAGGGTTGCTTGAGCCCAGGAGTTAGAGCCCAGCTTGGATAATATGCAAGACTTCACCTCAGACATAAACAAGAGAATCTCACTGTTTCTCAAACTGTGACCTCCCCTCCTCCTATGCACCATTGTCACTGACATTTTGGGTTTTGATGAATCCTTCCTATAATTCTGATGCTTGCTAAAATTTGAGGGCCTCTATGTAAAACTGCCATGTTTTAGTTCCTTAAATTTCTTTATTGAAATCTGAGTTTTCTGGAGCCCCTACTTTAGTGAGGGTGTCTTACAGGCTGCAGTTGAATGCTGACTGTGCTCTAAGATCATCTCAGGCCTGACTGGGGGGAGATGTACTTTTAAGCTTTCCATGATCTTTACAGAATTTTGTTTCTTAAGAGTGATGAAAGCTGAGAAAAAAAATAGAGTTATAGCAAAACAAAGTCAGGATAACTTGTAACCTAATTATGGGACAGACATCCCAAAGTTTTGCAGGATTATATTGATTACAAGGAAGTCATGGTTACAACCCACACTCAGAGCAGGGAATTACACATAGGCATGATAGCAAACGGCAGGGATCTTTTAGTGTCATTTCAAAAGTGTCCTACCACTTATGAAGTAGATATTGTGCAGGAGAGAAGGCCAAAGGGAAAAAATGACACAGTCAAAGATTGTGAGAAATGGGAGAGGCCAAATATACACTGTTGACACAGGAGAAATACCTTGATCAAAAGATGATGACAAGACTTAGGGACCATATGAAAGTAAGGGTTAAAAATGTGCCCAAATCTAAGATATTCTGCTTCCAAGTATCTCTCAATTGCTTTCATGAATGGCAATACCTGCATTTATCAGATGACCTGAGAGTACAGAAATATCTCCTTGTCTGAGGATAACTGATGCAGGGGGAAGAAGCCATATAAGTGAGTTTTAATAAAGTATAAATCATTATTTTATTAAAAATAGAGACTTTGATGGGTCTTTTTAAAATGAAACAAAATTAACAGTTTGATTTTTAGCAGGTGTAAGTTACAATTGGATATATATAAGTCAGGGAATTGCGTATTTTGTAGTAATATTTCTACAAATTTTTGTAGTGGCAAAATAATGACATTTGTCCTTTGGTTTTACAGATGGCATATAAAATAAATTAGTTTTGTAAAGTTGTTGGAGGGAGTTATTTTAACGGATATTTAAACTTCTATTTGGAGCATGAATTGTTCAGGGCTGAATAAGCTCCTAATAGAATGTCCTGTCCATTAATAACAAAAGCCGCTGGCACTGAAATATGAACAAAGTGGAAATACACTGCAGTAGCCCACACTTGGAGGAAGGGGGGGTGACCAGGGTAACTTACCCATTTCCATGGCCTTAACCCTGGCTTTATTGTTGCAGCCTAGTGGAAAAGAATAATCTTTAAAATCGATGTAGATAGTGGATAAAATGAGACTTTATCAGAGAAAAGAAAGAAAAATGTATTGTTTGACAGAAGTGTGATAGACAGGAAATATAATTTTGTGTCACTAATATGGTTGAGACATAAAAATTTGGATTGCTATTAGATTTAAATACACATTAATCTGTTTCATTGCAATTATATATCCTCTAATTTAGAATAAATTATGTACTATAGACACTTAAATCACATTATTTAAATAGTGGACCTCACTAGCAGTATTTAATGAAATTTTTTTTGAGAATTCATGTTATGTTTATCTTTAGAATATCGCTGTCATTATAAAAACAATTTCTTTATAAATCACTTAATATATATTTTTGTATAAAGACTACTAGGCAAGAAAAAAATTAACTTTTTTAGATAAGACTCGACTTCTGGGCTTCAGCAAGATGTGGAAACTTTTCTTGTAGAGCTTTCTGTTTCTTTTTCTCCAAACTGATTTTTCTTGCTTTAATGCGGGCTTGTTTCTCAAGTCTCAGTCTGACAAAATGGTCCACTTATATAAGGCATTGCAAAGAATCGTTTCCTGTTGTATCTTTTATTTAGGTACCAAGGTATTGGCCATTGCTTGAACTTGTGCCAAATGATTCTTCCAAAGATGTCTCTTCTCCAAGCACCAGGTCTAGCTCTTTCTGGACCAGTCTGTAAAAGCCTTAAAGCATCTTGTCTTTCTTGGACAACTTTAACGCATCCATGGAATCAACTACCTTTTCTAACCATTCTGGACTGGGCATTGGTAAACTCTGCTGCTTGGCCTCCTGTTCCAGAGTTAGAAGCATGTTTCTTTCTTTCAGTAATACATACCAAAGTTTATGTAAATCTTCATTACTTTTGTTCCTTAATTGCTGACAGGTCCATGCAGCTCCAGATATCACTTTTTCTTGTCCCCAATTCTTTGGGTCATCAAAAAATTCTTCCAGTCCTCTTCTTGACAATGTGGTATGAAGTAATCTACACTGGTGAAAGGATGTGACATTTGGTGCATTCTTAGATAAATTAAGAGAAAACCCTGAGCTAGCGGGACCCTCAGGAATTATTAATGACCCAGAAGCCATCAGGACTGCTGAGATTCTTCTACAAAAAGTAACCACACTGGCTGCAGCCATTTTTTCCACACAGCTAGGCAAACCCTATTTCCTTAATGAAACTTTTAAAAGGAATTTTTGTTGATTTTATAACGTCTGCCCATAGAATCTATACATTGAATGTTTACGATGCTTGCAACTCCTTTTCCTGTAAAGGGTAGTAAGTGATACCTGTAGTCCAGTTAGGCAGTGACAGCTGGTTAATTCATGAGAGGTTTTTAAGAAAGAGGCTATCTTTCTTCCAGTGAACATGTTTAGCTCCTTGGTCAAAGATGAGGTGGTTGAGTGCCTTTGTAGTTGTGCCTGCATCTTCTAATCTGTTCCATTGATCTTTTTTTTTTTTTTTTGCCAGTACCATGCTGATTTTATCACAGTAGCTTTGTAGTATAATTTCAAGTCAGGAATTGAAACAACTTCTGCCTTGCTTTTGTTGCCCAGGATTGCCTTTGCTGTTTGAGGTCTCTTCTGTTTCCAAATGAATTTTAGAAATGTTGTCTCTAGATCTGTGAGATATGTTAATGGTATTTTGGTCAGTATTGCATTAAATCTGTATAACAGTTTTGGGAGTGTGGCCATTTTCACAATGTTGGTTTTTCCTATCCAAGAGCAAGGGATATCTTTCCATTTTCTGACATCCTTTTCAATCTCTTTAGAGTACTGTATTTTTCAATATATAGGTCTTTTACATCCTTTGTTAGGTTGATTCCTAAGTACCTCATTTTTTTTGGATGCTATTGTGAAAAACATTATTTCCAAAATTTTTCACTCAGTGAGTTTGCTGTTTGTGTGTAGGAATGCTATTGAATTTTGAGCATTGACTTTGTATCCAGCTACACTGCTGAAATTGTTTATTAACTCTGGTATTCTTTTTGACAGAGTTTTTGGGATCTTCTATGTAGAGTGTCATGTTATCTGCAAATAGTGATAATTTAACTTCTTTCTTTCTTATCCTTACTCCTTTTATGTCTCTCTTATATAATTGCTCTGGTTAACATTTCCAGAACTGTATTGAATAGGAATGTCGATAGTGGACATCTTTGTCTTGTTTCTGATTTTAGAGTGAAAGCTTTCAGTTTTTGTCCATTTAGTATGATATTGGCTGTTGATTTGTTATAGGTGGCTTTTATCAGATTGAAGTAGACACCATGTATTCCAATTCTGTAGGGTTTTTATCATGAACAAATGTTGGACTTTATCAAAAGCTTTTTCTGCATCTATTCTGTGATCATGTGATTTTTGACTTTGGCTATGGTGATGTGGTGTATTACATTTATTGATTTGTGTATGTTGAACCAGCCCTGAATTCCTGGGATAAAGCCTACTTGATCATGATGTATAATCTTTTTGATGATTGCTGCATCTATTTACTAGTATTTTATTGAGAATTTTTGCATCAATGTTTACTAGGGAGACTGGCCTATAGTTCTCCTTTTTGATTGGGTCTTTCTCTGGTTTAATATCAGAGTACTACTTGCCTCCAGGAATGAGTTAGGAAGAATTGCTTCCCTTTCAATTTCATGAACGAGTTTGAGGAGTATTGATGTTAAATTCTCTCTAAATTTCTTGTAGAATTTAGCCAGGAATCCATCAAGACCTGGGCTTTTGTTTGTTGATAAATTTTTAATTATGTTTTAAATTTCAGTAACTGATACTGGGTTATTAGAGGTTTTTATATCTTCTTGATTCAACTTTGGTAATTCATATGTTTCTAGGAATCTGCCCATTTCTTCTGTGTTTTCTAGCCCATGTGAGTAGATTTTCAAAGTAGGTATTCATAATCTTCTGAATTTCTGCAGGATCTGTAGTAATTTCACACTTTTCATTCCTTATTGCATGAGATTGAGTTTTTCTTGATTTTTCTTGATAAAGTTGGGTAGGGGTTTATCAATTTTATTTATTCTTTCAAAGAAGTAACTCTGATTCATTAATTTTTTGTATTGTTTCTTAGTCTCAAATGCATTAATTATTCCTCTGATGTTTATAATTTTGTCCTTTCTATGAGCTTTGGGCTTGACTTGCTCTTCTTTTTCTAGAAGCTTGAGGTGCAGCATTAGGTTACTTATTTGTGCTTGTTATGTTTTCCTAATGTGACAATTAATTACTATATATTCCTCTTGTAGGACTGCTTTCATTGTGTCCTATAGGCTTTGGTATGTTATATCTGCACTTTCATTGAATTGTAGACATTGTTAAATTTCTTCTTTAATTTCATCTGTAATCCATTGATTGTTCAGGAGGGTGCTATTTAATTTCCATGTGTTTATGTAGGTTTTGCAGTTTCTTTTGTCAATAATTTCTAATTTCAGTGCACTATGGTCAGATAATATGCATGGGACAATTTTAATTCCTTTGCATATACTTACGCATACTCTGTGGGCTAATATATGGCCTATTTTAGAGAATGTTCCATGTGCAGCTGAGAATGTGTATTCTGATGTTGTTGGGAGGAATACTCTGTAAACATCTAGTAAGTCCATTTGTTCACAGGTTTCATTCAGTTCTGTTATTTCTTTGCTACTTTTTTGTCTAATTGATTTGTCTCTTTGTGACAATGGGGTGTTAAGGTCCCCCATTACAACTGTGTTATTGCGTATTTGGTTTTTCATGTCTATCAGTATTTGTCTTATATAGTTGGGTGCTCCTGTATTTGGTGTATATATATTCATGATTATTACCTCTTCTTCTTTAATTTTTCCCCTAACAAGTGTGTAGTGATCTTCTTTATCTTTGGTCATTTTGGTGTGAAGTTCACATTGTCTGTAAACAGAATAGATACGCTTGCTTTTTTCTGAGTTCCTGTCACATAGAATATTGTTTTCCATCCTTTCACTTTTAGTCTATGAGTTTCCTTTTGAGTCAGATGTGTTTCTTGTATACTGCATATTGTTGGATCATGTTTCTTGATCCAGTCAATCTATATCTTTTAATTGGTAAATTGAGGCCATTTACATTGATGGTTATAACTGGTATGTACTGGCTTAACTTTGTCATGTTATTTTCCTGTTTTTGGTTCCCTGCTTTCCCCCCCTTATTTAATTGCTTGGCTTGCTTGGTGGTTTCTTTCTGTTGTTGTTTCGGGAATTGTCATTTTTGTGTCTCTCTAGTATGTCTTTCAATATTCTCTAGGGTTGGTTTGGTGGACATGAATTTCTTCAGTTGTTATTTGTCATGAAAGTATCTTATTTCTCCATTAATTTTCAAAGAAAGTTTTATGTCAATCTAGGTTGAAAGTTGTTTTATTTCAGGGCTTGAAATACTTCACTCCAAGCTTGTCTTGACTTGAGGGTTTGTGTTGACAATTCTTCCATGATTCTTTTATGGAAATTTAAAAAAAAATTTTTATTTAAAGAGGGGGAAGCAAAACAGAAAAAAGGGTAGAAACAATACAGAATTTCAAAAAAAAAGAATTAAACAGTAAGAAATCACTATTTGATACATTACATATTGTCTTCTTGGATATAGTTGTTCAAGTTACAAAATTAAAGCATACAAAGTGGACAAACACTGAGGCTGCAAACAGTTCTGTTCACCAATCCAACAAAAACTTAGTAACATGGTTATCAATCCTACACACTTAAGGTTACATGCAGTTATCTCTGTTAGAGCACTTTCTTTTCCTCCTATTGCTTTTTTTAAAAAAAATTGTTTTATTTAAAGAAAAAATTTTGAAATAGAAAGAGGGTAGAAGCAATACAAAATCTCAAAAACAAAACAAAATAAAGAAAAAACAAAAAAAAGAGCAAAAATAGTAACCAGTAAAAATCACTAGTTGATAATTATATACTTTCCTCTTAGATGCAGTTGTTCAAGTTACAAAACTAAAGTCCACAAAGTGGACATCCAAACAGTGAGACTGCAGTCAGTTTTGCTCATCCATCCAACTAAAACTTTAGCAACATGGTTATTAATTCCACACACTCAAACATGCATGCAGTTATATCCTTTAGAATATTCTCTTTTCCTTTTTTTTCCTTTACAATAACTATAATTCATTCTCGTAAACTACTTAGAAGTTCTACACATGTATAAGTCTCTACACATATACCTAGCCTTTCTGTATTAGAGGGAGAAACAAATCAAAACAAGCCAGCAATACAAATTCCTAGAGAAACATGAAATGAAAAGAACATACAAAAACACATTAGGTGATCTATGGTAGTCACTATGATGTCTCTAGTTATTTTCAATAAAATTATCTATATTGTCAAATATAAACAGCATTGCTTTACACTATTAATAAAATCTAAACATTGGAGACATTATAGGACTTCAAAGGCAGATAACAATCAAACCAGAATGGGTATCCTATTGAATCCTGTCATCTTCAGAGTAGTTGCCCCTACTCTCAGACTCGACACTCTCAAGCATACCAGATTCAAATAAAATCAGTCAAGATAAAACAGTGATATGACCAATCTTTTCTGTTTTATCTCTGCCATGCTATTTTTCTGTTATTTGTTTACTTTTCTCCTTCATTCCACTGTCTGCCCCTTTCTTTGAGGCCTTTCTGCCATTATTCCTGGAATCCTGGTGGTTTTCTTCTCTCTCTCTAGAATGTCCTTCAGTATTCTTTGCAGGGTTGGATTGGTGGTCACAAACTCCCCCAGTTCCTCTTTGTTGTGGGAATATCTTGTCTCTCCATTAATTTTGAGAGACAGTTTTGCAGGGTACATCATTCTGGGTTGGAGGTTATTTTCTTTCAGGGCTTGGAATATTTCACTCCAAGCTCTTCGTGATTTGATGGTTTGCATTGAGACGTCCGCTGTGATTTTGATGAGTTTTCCTTTGTAGGTAATCTGTTTCTTTTCTCTGACCACTTTTAATATTCTGTTCTTGTAATGGATTTCTGGGATCCTGATTATTATATGTCTGGGTGTAGATCTGTTTGGGTTGTAGCTGGCTGGAGTTCTGTATGCCTCATTTATCTGAACTTCACTTCCGTTACCTATGTTTGGGAAGTTTTCCTTAACTATTTCTGTGAATAGACTTTTTATTTCATTTGTATTTGTTGCTTCATCTTCATTCACATATTTTATTCTTAGGTTATAAATCCTCTTGTCATCTTCTAGCCTTTGTATCATTGCTTCCTGGTTCCTTGTGATTTTTAAGAGATCCTTCCTTTCACGATCATACTTTGCAAATCTATCTTCAAGTTTTGAAAGTTTGTCTTTAGTTTCTGTTAAAAGGTTTTGCCAGGTTTCAATGGAGTTTTTAATTTCCTGATATTCTCTTTGGATCTGTGTCATATATTCTAGGTTTTGTTTATATTCTTCATCAAAGGCTTCTCTCCTTTCTCTGGGTTCCTCTGTTCTTTCATTTGTGTCTACTTGAGGATTACCCAGGACTTCTTTTATTAATCTTCTTATATCTTGCTTCACCTGAGTTAGAATTTCAGATTTAAATTCGACGATGAGGTCACAGATGCATTTCTTTATTTCTGATGAGGCTGTCTCTGACATTACAGGTTTGCTGCTCTCAACCTCCTCTGCATTTACCTCTGTTGGACTCACTTTCCCTGTTTCCACAGTTGGGGACCTTTTCCTCTTTCTCTGTCTTGTCATGTTTTGGGCCCCCTTCAGATGGGTGGGTGGTGGAGGTCTCTGGGCCTTTCCTTTTGCTTACAGTTTTTCTGCAGCACACTTGCTACAGAAGTACCGCCACTCAGTCTGCAGTGGATCTGTGAGTTGCAGGGTGAGAGCTTGCTCCTCCCCCTACGCCAGTTAACTAGTTAATGCTTCAATAGGCTTGTGTGTTCCCTGGGGATGCTACTGGCCCAGAAAGGCCTCGTCCCTGGCTATTGGGTTTCAACCAGGGGCGTGGCCCAGCCCGAGAAGATCCCACCAATCTGCTTTGGACTAGGAGTCATTAGCAGACACTGCTTAGGGCCCCGATTCAAGCTGGCCCTGCTCAACTCCAAAATGTGCCCAGCCAGTCCTCCCGGTTTGGGGATTCCAGTTCCCATCACTCACCAAAGTTTGCGCAGCTCTTCTGGCTGTTTCCACTCCCCATCTCAGGGCCTCCTCCAGCCAAGGGTCAGGAGCTCACCAAGCCCCCGCTCTCGGCAGGGCCGTGATCTCAGCTCGATCACAAGTCACCTGACTTTAAGACTTGCCAGTACAGTGATCGGGGCTTGCCCAGCTCCAGCCCTCTGTCCGTGCTTCTTTTTCTTCTTTCTTTTTTCTTTTTCCTCAGTTTCTTCCTGGGTTGTGAGAATCCCTCTCCTTTTGTCTGGCTTTCTCCATGTTGCCAGATTCCAGCATCTGAGTTGTTATTTTTTTTTTTTTTCCTCAGAGAAGCTCTCTTATTGTGCCGCCACTCAGTTGTCCATCTTGCAATCTCCGTCTTCCACGATTCTAATGAGTTTTCCTTGATAGGTGAATTGTAAATTTTCTCTATCAACTTTTAATATTCTACTTTTGTACTGAATTTCTGGGATCTTGATTATTTTATGTCTTGGTGTAGATTTATTTTGGTTATAACTATCTGGAGTGCTATGTGCCTCATTTACCTGTATATCAGATTCTTCTGCCATGTTTGGAAATTTTTTTGCTATTCTGTGAATGGTTTACCAATGTCATTTGTGTTGATTCCTGCATTTTTCATTGACACATGCCAGTCTTATATTGTTTCTCTTTGCATCACGTTGAGGCTGTTGAATTGCTATTTCATGATCCCTTGTTATTTTTAAAAGTTCTTACCTTTTGTGATCACTACCTGCAATCTTGTCTTCAAGGTCTGAAAGTTTATCTTCAATTTCATTCAAATGATTTTTCCAGCTTTCAATGGAATTTTTAATTTCCTGGATATATCATGGAATTTGTTTCATGCATTCTGTTTCTTTCCTATATTTGCTCATGATTTCCATCATTTTCTATGCTCCTGTACTTTTTTTAAATCTATGTCTTCTCTAATTATGCGGAGAAACTCCTTTATTAAATTTGTCATTTCTTTCTTTACCTCAGAGATTATTTCTAATCTGACTTCCTCTATGGCCTCATGGACTTGTCTCTTTATTTCACTTGCTATGTTTTCAGCAATTTCAGGTGTATGACTTCAAATGTCCTCTATTTTGATGTCTCCTGTACTTGTTCCTGATGGACTGGGTGTTTGAGATTGCATTTTTCTTCTTCATTATGTCATTGTCACCTCTTGAGTTAATATTTTTGACTTTTCAATCCCATTAGTTTCAACTGTCCATCATGTGTGTCTTAGGATCCTCCTGTGTGGCTAACATTTGCCCAACTGCTGTGTCCTACAGTGTAGGGGAGGAGCCAGTCACCTGAGTTCCTCCTGCAACGCCTGTTGAGTGAGTCCTGTATTCTTCCTAGGCTGGCTAATCTAGGAGTATTGATGTGAATTGACCCTTATCTCCTATTGTTACTGTGGCTTCCTCTACCTGTTTATAATGTGTGTCCCAGTTGGGACCCTACTGTGTCACTGGAGGCCTCTTAGGTCTTTTCTGGTTCCTCCAAGTGGGGGAAGGCCTCATTATTAGAACTTTCACCAACCCACCTGACATTCTCTATCTGAAAAAGGAATGCACCCACACTCGTACCAGCTTGCCAGGGTCCTAGAATTGGGGACAGGGTTTGCTGAGGCATCTGTTGACCCATGAAGGTCCTCTTCTTGAGAGGGGAAACTCCTCAAACTGTTGTAGGCCCTCTGATGTCCTCTGTGTAGCCGGAAGGGTTGCTGAGGCTCCCACCACACCAAGGTACTGCAGGTGGTGGAAAGGGGTCCCTGATGGTCCATTGGGCTGCTGAGGTCTTCAGGTGTGGGCAACCCTGAAGGGGTGTGGTTTGTGGCAAACCACAAACCTATTGGTTTCTGAGGTCCTTCAGATTCGTGGGAAGGGTAGCTAAGGCTCCCCTCATCTCCTGAAGCATTCTGCTTACAAGGGGAAGGGCAGCAGGTGATCCTGTTGGCTGCAGAGGTGTTTCAGGTGTGGGAAACAGCAGCCAAGGCCCCCTTCAGCAGCTGAAGTTGTCCAGGTGCCCATGCACTTTTGATTTATATGGAATTTATTTATTTATTTATTTTTGGGTCTGGGTATCAAACTCAGTGCCTCATGCTTGGCAGGGAAGTGCTTCATTGCTGGGCTATATTCCCAGCCCTGGTATTTATTTTGATAGGAGTGTGTGTGACAGAGATCTAAACTGAAACATTTCCAGATGGATGCTAATTTCTGCTAGTTTTTTTTTCTGTTTATTAGTTTTATAGCAAAGCTATTTTTCTTTTTTTTTATTTAAAGAGAAAAAAACAGGAAAAGGGTAGAAGTATTACAGAATTTCAATAAAAGAAGATAAACAGTAAGAAATCACTAGTTGATAAATTACATATTGTTCTTTTAGAAACAGTTATTCAAGTTACAGAATTAAAGCACACAAAGTGGACACTCAAGCAGTGAGAGTGCAAACAGATCTGTTCAACAATCCAACAAGAACCTAGAAATATGGTTATCAATCCCACACACTTAAACATACATGCAGCTATATCTTTTATAGCGCTTCCTATTTCCTCTTTTTTTACAATAGCAATTATACATTTTAAAATTTTACTTAAAGAGATGAAAAAAAGCAAAACAGAAAAAAGGGTAGCAACAATACAGAATTCTAAAAGAAAGAAAGAAAAAGGAGAATGAGAAAAAGCCCCACTAAGAAATCAGTAATTTATAAATTACATACTGTCATCCTGGATGTAGTTGTTCCAGTTACAAAGTTAAAGCGTACATAGTAAACATTCAAACAGTCAGACTACAAACAGTTCTGCTCAAAGATCCAACAAAGATTCAGCAATATGGTCATCTATTTTACACACCCAAATATACATGCAGTTATATCCCTTAGAGCACTTTCTTTTCCTTTCTTTTTTACAATAGCAATTACACATTTTGGTAGTTCTTACTTACTTTTTACAGTAGAGACACAATATGGTATTTGTAAATATGATTCTTATTTATTTCACTAATGAGGATAGTCTCAAGTTGTCTCCATTTGCCTATGAAGGCCTCAAGATCGTCCTTTTTATAGCAGAGTAATATTCCATTGTATAAAAATGCCACATCTTTTTCATCCACTCTGCAGTTGATGAGCATCTTGGTTGTTTACAGGATTTAGCTATCACAAATTGTGCAGCTATGAACATGGATGCACATATATCACTGTGATATGAACTTTTCAGTTCTTCTGGGAAAATACCCAGGAGGGGAATAGCTGGATTGAATGGGGCTTCCAATCCTAGTTTTCTGAGAATTCTCCATATGGATTTCCATAGTTGGTTGCACCAGTCTACACTCCCACCAACAGTGGAGAAGTGTTCCTTTTCCCCCGCAGCCTCGCCAACATTTGTTATCAGTTGATTTCTTGATGGTAGCTATTCTTTCCAGAGTAAGGTGGAATCTCAATGCTGTTTTAATTTGCATTTCTCTAATGACCAGTGATGGTGAACATTTCTTCCTATATTTATTTGCCATTTGTATATCTTTCTCTGAGAACTCTGTGTTCATCTCAGATGCCCATTTTTGGAGAGGGTCTTTCAATTTGGGGGGCTTAATGTTTTTCAGTTCTTTATATATTCTGGACACAAGTCCTTTGTCTGAGGGGTTGCTGGTTAAAATTTTTTCCCACTCTGTTGGTTTTCTTTTCACTCTGTTGATGATTTCCTTTGAAGTGCAGAAACTTTTCAATAATATGAGATCCCATTTGTTGATTCTTTGAAGTGTTTCCCATGCAGTTTGTGTTTTGTTCCTGAATTCTTTGCTTACCCCTATGTCTCCAAGACTTCTATCTGCCTTGTCTTCCAGTAGATTTAGTGTTTCTGTTTTAATATTGAGGTCTTTGATCCATTTAAACTTTAGTTTTGTGCATGGTGCTATGCATGGATCTAGTTTTAGTCTTCGGCATGTAGAGAGCCAATTTTTCCAACACCATTTATTAAAGAGACTATCCCTCTTCCAGTGGACATATTTAGCCCCTTTGTCAAATATCAGGTGGCTGTGTGTCTTTGTAGTTGTGCTTGCATCTTCTAACCTGTTCCATTGATTCTCATGTCTATTTCTTTGTCAGTACCAAGCTGATTTTATCACTGTAGCTTTATAGTACTATTTCAAGTCAGGAATTGAGATGCCTCCTGCCTTGCTTTTGTTGCCTAGAATTGCCTTTGCTATTCTAGGTTTCTTCTGTTTCCAAATTAATTTTAGTAGTGTTTTATCTAGATCTGTGAGGTATGTCAATGGTATTTTGATTGGTATTGCATTAAATATGTGTAACAGTTTTGGGAGTATGGCCATTTTCACAATGTTGGTTTTTCCTAACCAAGAGCAAGGAATGTCCTTCCATATTCTAATATCCTCTTCAATCTCCTTTTTCAGCGTAGTATAATTTTCAGCATATAGGTCTTTTACATTTTTAGTTAGGTTGATTCCTAAGTATTTCATTTTTTGAGATGTTATTGTAAAGGGCGATATTTCCATAATTTCTCTCTCAGTGAGTTTTTTGTTTGTGTACAGGAATGCTATTGATCTTTGAGCATTGACTTTGTATCCAGCTACACTGCTGAACTTGTTTATTACCTCTAGTAGTCTTTTAATGGAGTTTTTTGGGTCTTCTATATAGAGTATCATGTCATTTGCAAATAGTGATAATTTAACTTCTTCCTTTCCTATCTTTACTCCTTTTATTTCTCTCTCTTGTCTGATTGCCCTGGCTAGTGTTTCCAGAACTATGTTGAAAAGGACTGGCGATAGTGGACATCCTTGTCTTGTTCCTGATTTTAAAGTGAAAGATTTCAGTTTTTGTCCATTTAGTATAATGTTGGCTGTTGGTTTGTCATAGATGGCCTTTATAAGGTTGAGGTAGACACCGTGTGTTCCAAATTTCTGAAGGGTTTTTATCATGAACATGTGTTGGACTTTGTCAAGGGCTTTTTCTGCATCTGTTGAGATGACCATGTGGTTTTTGTTTTTGGCTCTGTTGATGTGGTGTATTACATTTATTGATTTGCGTAGGTTAACCCACCCCTGCATTCCTGGAATGAACCCCAGTTCGTCATGATGTATAATCTTCTTGATGATTTGCTGCATTGTATTTGCCAGTATTTTGTTGAGAATCTTTGCATCAATGTTCATTAGTGAGATTGGCCTATAGTTCTCTTTTTTGGTTGGAACTTTCTCTGGTTTTGGTATCATAGTAATACTTGATTGAGGAAGGATTGCTTTTTTCTCAATTTCATTGAAGAGTTTAAGGAGTATTGGCATCAAATCTTCTCTAAATTTCTTGTAGAATTCAGCTGTGAATCCATCCAGACCTGGGCTTTTCTTTGTTGGTAAGTTTTTAATTACATTTTCAATTTCAGTAGCTGATATTGGGTTGTTCAAAATTGCTATGTCTCCTTGGTTGAGCTTTGGTAGTTCATATGTTTCTAGAAATCTGTCCATTTCCTCTGTGTTTTCCACTCTATGTGAGTAGAGATTTTCAAAGTAGGTATTCATGATCTTTTGAATTTCCATGGGATCTATAGTAATTTCTCCCTTTTCAGTTCATATTGCATGAATTTGGGTTTTTTCTTTCTTTCTCTTGATAAGGTTAGCTAGGGGTTTGTCAATTTTCTTTATTCTCTCAAAAAACCAGCTTTTTGATTCATTAATTCTTTGTATTGTTTTTTTTAGTTTCAATTGCATTGATTTCTGCTCTAATCTTTACAATTCCCTCTCTTCTATGAGCTTTGGGTTTAGCTTGCTCTTCTTTTTCTAGAAGCTTGAGATGGAGCATTAGGTTGTTTATTTGTGCTCATTCTGTTTTCTTGATATGATAGTTTATTGCTATATATTTCCCTCTTAAGACTGCATTCATTGCATCCCACAGATTACAGTATGTTGTTTCTATATTTTCATTGAATTGTAGGTATTGTTTTATTTCTTCTTTAGTTTCATCTGTAGCCCACTGGTTGTTCAAAAAGGCTGTTATTTAATCTCCATGTATTTATGCAGGTTTTACAATTTCTTTTGCCATTAATTTCCAATTTCAGTGTACTATGGTCAGATATTATGCATGGTATGATTTCAGTACCTTTGCATTTACTTAAGAATAATGTTTTATGGGGTAATAGATGGTCTATTTTGGAGAATGTCCCACGTGCAGCTGAGAAGAATGTGTATTCTGATGTGATTGGTGGAACACTCTGTAAACGTCTACTAAGTCCAATTGCTCACAGGTATGATTCAGTTCTGTTATTTCTTTGCTGGCTTTTTGTCTAGTTGATCTATCTTTTTGTGACAGTGGGCTGTTAAGATCTCCTTTTATAATTGTGTTCTTGTGTATTTGATTTTTCATGTCCATTAGTATCTGTCTTATATAGTTGGCTGCTCCTGTATTTGGCACATATATATTTATAATTGTTAGTTCTTCCTCTTGAATTTTTCCACTAAGAAGTGTGTAGTGACCTTCTGTATCTCTTTTAATCATTTTAGGGTTGAAGTTCACATTGTCTGCAAATAGAATAGCTACTCCTGCTTTTTTCTGGGTTCCTGTTGCATGGAATACTGTTTTCCATCCTTTGACTTTTAATCTATGAATTTCCTTTTGGGTCAGATGTGTTTCTTGTATACAGCATGCTGTGGGATCCTGTTTCTTGATCCATTCTGTCAATCTATTTCTTTGTATAGGTGAATTGAGGCCGTTTATATTTATGGATATCACTGATATGTACTGGCTCAACTTTGCCATGTTATGTTTCAGTTGTTTCTTTCTGCTTTTCCTCTTATTTAATTGCTTATCCTACCTGGTGGTTTCTTTCTGTTGTTGTTTTGGGGATTGTGGTCATTTTTATCTCTGTCTAGTATGTCTTTCAGTCCTTTTTCTAGGGTTGGTTTAGTGGACATGAATTTCTTCAGTTGTTCTTTGTCATGGAAATATCTTGTTTCTCCATTAAATGTGAATGAAAGTTTTGCTGGGTACATCAGTCTGGGTTGAAGGTTGTTTTCTTTCAGGGCTTGAAATACCTCACTCCAAGCTCTTCTTGACTTGAATGTTTGTCCTGAAAAGTCTGCCGTGAATCTAATGGGCTTTCCTTGATAGGTGAATTGTGTCTTTTCTCTGACACCTTTTAATATTCTGTTTTTATGCTGTATGTCTGAGATCTTAATTATTATGTGTCTGGGTGTGGGTTTATGTTGATTGTGACTGTTTGGTGGTCTATATTCCTCACTTATCTGCATATCAGATTCTTTCCCCATGTTTGGGAAATTTTCTGCTATTATTTCTGTAAATACTTTACATATGTCATTTGCCTGGACTCCGGTATCTTTGCTAATGCCCATTATTCTTATATTGTTGCTCTTGGCATCATCATGAAGCTTCTGGATTGTCATTTCATGCTGCTTTGTTATTTTTAAAAGTTCTATCCTCTCCTGATCACTAAATGATCCTGTCCTCAAGGTCCTAAATCCTATCCTCATAGGCAGTTTTTCACGCTTTCAATGGAATTTTTTGTTTCTTGGATGTCTCTTTGAGTTTGTTTCATGAATTCTGCTTGTTTTCTATATTGTTCATGCAAACTTTCAATCAGTTTCCCATGCTCATATACTTTTTTCTCTAGTTCTTCTTTAGCTGCATTCAACAACTCCTTTACTAAAGTTGTTATTTCTATCTTTACGTGGGACAGTACTTCTAATTTGATTTCCTCTATAGCCTGATGTAGTTGTTTTTTTATTTCACTCACTATCTTTTCAGAGATTCCCAGTGTGTTACTTTTGGGGTCCTCTATTTCAATAACTCCTTTACTTGCTTCTGGTGAACTACATATTTGAGACTGCATTTTGCTTTTTCATTTTGTCATTTTCACTCTGCCTGATGTTTTCTATGTGTAGGAGGGGATCACACACACTCGTTTCAGACACACCAAAGTCTTACAGTTAGTTGGAGGGGGTTTTACTACTGGCCCTATTTATCCCCAGTACACCTCTATTTTAGGGGTATACTCACCACACTGATCCAGTTAATCCACTGTAGTCCAAGGTTCACCACCTGGGAGCAAAGTTCCAAATTTTTTCACACTAACTGGAGTCTGCTGAGATCTTCTGATGTTCCAGGTGGGAGGGCGGGCCCAACTGAAGCAGTCCAGGGCCGTTTTCAGTCTTGGGTGGGCCTCCTCGATGTGATGTTCTTGGTGGCAGTGCAGGCCCATGGTGGAGGTTCTGGGAAGCCTACACCTGAGGTGGGCTCCCACTAAGTTCCTGGTGGCAGGGCGTGCCCACAGTGGAGGTTCTGGGGAGCTTATGCCTGATGCAGTCTTCATCTAAGTTCCTGGTGGCAGGGCGGGCCCACGGTGGAGGTTCCGGGCGGCTTGCTCCTGATGCAGGCTTCTGCCAAGTTCCCGGTGGCAGGGCGGGCCCACGGGGGAGGTTCTGGGCAGCTTACCCATGATGCTGGCTTCCACTAAGTTCCTGGTGGCAGGGCGGGCCCACAGTGGAGGTTCTGGGGAGCTTACACCTGATGCTATTTTTCTCTGAAAGTTTATCTGATTTTTAAAAGTATGGTTGCTGGTATTATTTATTTTGAAGGTAGTAAAATACAGCAGAACAAGACAGGACAAAGCCACTTGAGGCAGTGCAGTGAAATTGGTACAGAACCTCACAGCAGGTTACCGGGATAACAGCAATACATGCAATAGTATACCTGGTTTTCTTTACAATAGTTGTTCCTTTAATCAGGTAGAGCAATATTGAAGGAAATACCAAAATTATAAAAACAAATATTGAATAGAGCAATACCATTGATCAGAACAGAGAAAAACAGAGATAAAAATATTTGCCTTCAAAGAGATGGCAGAAGAAAATCCCCTTATTTGCTATATTGCCTACAGTCAAACTTGCAAGATATGCTCAGATCTCCGGCTCTCACTTGCTGGGGGGGATGGATGTTTGATTCTTAGCCCACTCCCCGGTATGCTCACAGCTGCCCACCAGAGTGGTGAACTGGCTTCCCGTTTTCCCAGCGTCCCAAGGGCCAACATGGCACATAGTGTATCTCAGGAAAAGCTGATATGGTTCTCGCCCTGGGGTGGCGGCTGCTTGCCAGACCACAGCCACTTATCTGGTAGTTTTTTGGTCAAAGAACTGACTTTTTCTTTTTTCTTGAAGTAAGGTAAAACCTTGGGTTGCAAGTAACTTGCTCTTCAAGTGTCCTACAGGAGGAGCAAATGTTTCTAATGCATTTTCAGTTGGTGAATGAGTCATGTCTCACAGTATGAGTAGTACATGACACTGAATTTCAAAGAGTCAATGAGGCCAGTGGTTTTTCTTTCTCACTGCAAGATTGTGGGTGATTGTTGCTCAACAGCAAGAGAAGTTATGGAGGAAATCTTGTACACAGAAGAGGAGAAAAAGGTGAAAGAATCCTTCATTTCAAATGAGATTACGGAGGTGTGTAAAATGTGGGAAACTGCAAAGTTTTATAGAAAAGCACCAATCAAAGCTGTGGCAATGCAAGTGATGAATTGGTTTAAAAACACTGCAGTATCTATATAGCCTTCTCTATGTCTTTGTCTTCTGTCTGTAACATTGTCATTGGGTTTAAGGTCTACTTGCTTAATTAGAATCATCTCATCTTGTGATCCTTGACTTAATTGTATTTGCAAAGCCCCATGCCCCCATCCCAGGGAAATGGCATTCCCAGGTTTTGGGAGCCACTATTCAACCCATGACACTCACAAAAGCATAAGCTGGGTAACCTTCAAATACAAATACATGTTGTCAGCAATGAGATGCTATACAGGAAGTTGTAAACTGAGATTTATGTGATGATCAGGAAGGTAGCTGTAATTTCACTTCTTCCTTTGCCCACTGATCTCAAACATGACAGTGACCGGGTTTTTAGTACACAACTGATTTTTCAATGAGGAAAAGATTTGTAAAATTTGCGGTTGTATCTCATTATCTGCAACTTCATAAACAAGGAGTAATAGTAATAGCTCAGTGGATGCTCAAGTTTCTTGAATGAAAACAAAGGAGGTTAGGCAGTCTGCCTGGATTCATAAAAAACTAAGACCTAAGCTCTCAAATCCAGGTCTTTCTAACTCCAGAACCAGCCTCAAATGCAAGAGTAGAATTTATGTTCTAATGCTACATTGGAAGTAGCCACTTAAAACTATAACTGGTAACAGAGCCAAGAATAAAAACCATATGATCATCTCAATAGATACAGAAAATGCTTTTGTCAAAGAGCAGGAGCCGTTCATGATAAAAATCCTACAGAAAATTGGAATAAATGGTCTTTGTATCAATCTAGTAAAAGCCAGCTATGACAAACCAACAGCCAACATCATACTAAATGGACAAAAACTGAAAACTTTACCCTAAAATCAGGAACAGGACAAGGATGGTCACTGTCTCTACTCTTATTCAACATAGTCCTAGAAACCTTAGCCAGAGCAATTAGACAAGAGAAAGAAATAAAAGTAATAAAGATAGGAAAGGAAGAAGTTAAATTACCACTATTTGCAGATGACATGATGCTCTACACAGAAGACCCCAAAAGTTCCATTAAAAAACTGGTAGATTCAATAAGCAAATCTGGTAGTGTAGCCAAATACAAAGTTAACACTCAAAAATCAATAGCCTTCCTATATGTGAATAACAAACTCACTGAGAGAGAAATCATGGAAACAATACCTTTCACTGAAGCATCTAAAAAATGAAATACCTATTAATCAATCTAATAATGAAGGATGTAAAAGACCTCTACATTGAAAATTACGGTGTTCCGAAAAAGGATATTGAAAAATGGAAAGATATCCTTTGCCCTTGGGTAGGAAGAAAAAATATAGTGAAAATGGTCATATTTCCAAAACTGTTATACAAGTTTAATGTAATTCCAATAAAAATTTCAATAGCATATCTCACAGAATTAGAGAAAAAACCCTAAAATTCATTTGGAACCAGAAGAGATGTAGAACAGCAAAAGCAGTTCTGGGCAACAAAGGCAAGGCAGGAGGCACTCCCACTGTTGGTGGGAGTGTATACTGCTGTAGCCACCATGGAAATCAGTGTGGAGATTCCTCAAAAAATTAGAATTGGAAGGTCCATTTGACTCAGCTATTCCCCTTCTGGGTATCTTCCCAAAGGAATTAAAAACATCATACTACAATGACATATGTGCACCCATATTTAGAGCAGCACAATTTGTAATAGATAAATCTTGGGAACAATCCAAATTCCCATTAAACGAGGAATGGATAAAAAAGACATGGTCTTTTTATACAAATGGAGTACTACTCAGTCATAAAGAAGGATGAACTTGAGACTTTTATAGGTAAATGGATGCAACTAGAGACTATACACATAAGTGAAATAAGTCAGACACGTGTAGACATTGTATTGTCTCCCTAGTGTAAGAAGCTGAAAGAACTTTATATATGTATATACATATACACACACACATAAAATATAGTTAAGATAGTTATGCTATGAATTTCTCTTAGTTCATTGAAAAGAAAGATTTATGCTATTATTGTTTGGACAATTAAATGCTGATATACTCTGAGTAACTAATTTAAAGATAATATGCTATATATTAACTATTGTTTCCCTCTAATTATCTTGTTTAAAAAATAAATAAAACTACAACTGAGTTTATATTGTTATTATGTACAAGTTTAATGGAAACTAAATTAGCAATATCTATGTAATCATCTGACTTCTCAAAATAGTATAGAGAATCAAATAAGTTATTTTATCTAAGGGATCAATTACTTAATTAAAGGAGTTTTCAGAACTATTTTATTAATGAATTTTTCTTGTTTTCTGGTTAACAAGGGTGGTTTGTCACTTAAATTTTCTTTCTTTCTTTCTTTTTTTTTTTTTTGAGGTACCAGGGATTGAACTCATGACCTTGCACTTGCCAGGCAGGCGCTTATGCCACTGAGCTAAATCCCCAGCCTGTCACTTAAATTTTCAATGGCTTTATATATTACACAATTCCTGTATGTTCCAGAGTGTTAGAAATAAGCTTGCTCAGTTAAAAAGGCATAGGAGAAGCAACAGGGGAGAACAATACTGAAAACAGTAAATGAGGAACAGTGGAAAGAAAACATTTAAACTATGCTATACAGCCTAAAGCCAGAAAACATTTCAGTTCCCCTTGTAAGAAACTGATCTGACCTTCACAGTTCTGAAGTAACAGGAAGTAGTATTTTCCTGGTAACCTTACTGCATTGTAGGCTGGTAGTTAAGATGGATGCTCAGCATGAATAAACATAGCTGGGAATTGTTAGGGATGATTTCTATGAACAGTACATGTTAAGCAGTAATATAAATGCAGGAGCTTACAGGAAAATGAAAGTCATGATGTAAAGGTCAAACCTGCCTAAGAAAGACTTTTAGGTAAACAATTGAGTTGAAACACTGATTCTGATTTTGTTTTAATAGTTGGTTAAGTGTGGGGCTGAGGTAATGTGTTTCAGTTCAGCTCATGTAGCATTACCTTGTGCTTGATTCAGCAGAAATGTGTCAACTTATGTAGAACTATGAAAAATGACTGAAATCCCTCCTTCTGAATCTGAAATTAATGACTAAAAACATGATCAACAAGGTAGATTGTCAAAAAAATAGTGTAGGTACTTTATCTAGAAATGGTATGTTTTTCCTCAGATATACACTGAGGATTTTATGGTAGAGCTTAGGGAAAGAGATTTATGCAGCTTTGAATTTAACTACAGGGTTAACTAAAATCAACTGGAGAAAAAGAATCTGTGATGCTTACTTTTTAAAAATATCCTGCTTGATTCTCCTGAATTTGAAGGACTGTATCTCTTGAAAGGACATGTTTTTAACTGAGAAGACTGGTTGTGGTTACAGGATTGTAGGACTTGATCCCTAAAAATGTCTAGACTGGTGTATGGCTTTCACCTTTGGGCTTATTTACTAAGTTCATAAGTTGTTTATTAATTTGGAATTTACTGAATTCAGACATTAAGTAGATATTAAACATTTTTTCAGACATAGTGATTACAGAGGTGCAGTTCCTACCTTCCAGGCTGTTTAGAGAGACGGATGTGGAGAAACAACTGTGACACCAGGTACAGCTCTGAGTGGCTGGGCATGCTGAGTTTATGACGGAGCCCAGCGGGGGTGAAGGATTATCAAGAGTGTCTTGGAGGGGTACAGTTTGAGGAAAAATGCTTCATCTCTAGGCCTGCTTTCTTTGTAAAATACTGAGCAGCTGCCTGCTATTCTTCCCAATGTATTACACTGATCATGTGAGCAAGACAGCCTGGAGCACAGTGGTACTCTGTACTTTCATTATGGTTTTTATACATGATTTTTTTTTCTCTTTCTTGATCAAAATACATGAATTCTACAATCTGAATAGGAAAGAAACCTAATATTTATTCCAGCTTAACTCTTAGGTCAACTATTTTTAAAATTCAGTGAAAATTATCAAACACCTAGAATATGAAAGAGGCATATATTACTTTCCTACTGTGGCTGTAAAAAGTTACTACAAAATTTATAACAGAAAGTGCTTTTCATTTCTATTATAAGTCAGAAGTCTGAAATCAGGTTTAGGGCTAAAATCAAGGTGTTGGAAGGGCTAGCTGGTTTCTTCTGGAAGCCTCAAGGGAGAATCATCCTTATTTTGTCCAGCTTCTGGAGCCAGTCCACATTAACTGGCTTATCATTGTGTTATTCTAATGTGTGCTTCTAGAACCACAGTAATTTTCCCTCATTTTAAAAGGACAACTGTGATTGTGTTGATCCACCTGGATAACTCTGATTAATCTTGTCTCAAGACTCTGAATCACATCTAAAGATCCTCATTGCCATATAAAATAGCCTTTACAGATTCTGGGGACTAGGGTGTGACTATATTTGGCCTATTAGCCAAGATATACTAATCTCAAAATAGCATCTTTGCTGGTGGTATTGCAGTGTTTTGTTCCTGGTAATTTTTAACTGCCCCTAACACAGACAGTGCTGGTTTAGAAGGGGAGTCACCTGCAGGGAAGGTGGGTTATTGATATCCACTCTATGGCCTTAGCTGTTGGTTTTGCATTTACAATCTTATCCTGTAGTCACACAGACTTCATCTGCTAACCACTATTAGATAACCATTTCTCAACTTTGTGTAAACTTGTACAACGGTGTGCTGTGGGGGAATCACAGTACACGAAAAACCCCAGTAAGAGTTCAGCTTAATATGGCGATGTTGTTTGAGCACAATATATTTGTGCTGAGGGCACATTTGTGTTGACTATGAGAAAGCAAAACAAATGTGGCAGAGATCTTTTTGTTCTAAAACACATAAAAGCTATAAGTCATGTTGCTTTATTTTTCAAAATAAAAATTTAAATTGAATCTAAGTCTCTTTTCATATAGGGTACCAAGATACTCAATATGAGTGACAATTGGAAAGGTTCTCCACTATCTTAGAGTTGAACAGGTCCTCGAAAGCTAAGTCAGCCCAGAAATCTGGAGTAAGGGCTCTGGTCTCAGTGTAGTTGATTGGCTCATTTTTTTAATCCCATTTGTAATATTTAAAAGGGCTGGTCTTCTGTTCAGAGCATCCATATCATCTATCACCACCTAAACCAGTTGAGGTTGTTCTGTGTATCTAAGGATCTAGCTCCTATAAAGTTTTTTAACTACACCAACAGCTCCAGAGGACCATGTGTGGGAAAGGAGATTTGACCTCTTCTACATAAGAACAATAGCCATTTTCCATAATTTGGAGATTTCCAGTTGTTTCTAGTCCATTCTTGACTTCATTCTTTAGGACTGAAACCCATTCATTTCCTGTTTAAGCCTTCCAAATTGGTCACTCTTGGACTGTATGAGAGTATGTGTGAGAAAGCATGGCATAGCCAGGTATTCCACACTGTTGTTATGATCATTGTTTGCCACTTCCCTTAGGTGCTAAGAACAAAGCTCCTTAACTCTCCCCTGAGATAGGGGAAAGCCTACAATGTATGAACACAAAGTTTAGGTGACCTCCTTTTTTTGTGATGAGCTAAGTGAAGTTAAATCATGGATTATTCCTCAAGAAAGTGTTTCTGTTAAGATTGTTAATGGGTTAAGTGTGAATTATTTGCCCTTTGCACATCTAGACTGCAAAGAAGAGTAGTGTTAATTCAGTATTCATATTTTTGTCCTTCATACCTTTGCTTTTTCTCTTTCAGCTACTTGCTGAAAGAGAAAAATGTATGTCAACATTTCACTTTCAAATGTTACAACTCAACTACACATAATTTTAGGAGCTTGTGATTAGGTACATTTAACTTATTTATTTTATTATTAAAATTTTATTGTATACCTCAACTGAAATCATTTACTTCTGTATTTGGGCACTTATGGTAAATACTGGGGGTTTTTGTTGAGGCTTTTTCTTCCTAATATGTAGTCTTGTGATATCTATGGTCTCTGTGGAATTTCCCCAGACTGTATCCTGGTAGCTTTTTGATTTTACTTTAAATCATTTCAAGATTGGCACCCCCAGTCATCTCCTCTTCAGTAAGAAGACCTGTCATACCCAGGTTGTTGAGGGAATGAGATCAATTATCATTTCCATTTGTCTCCCCAAAGCTTCATGCCCTCATAAATAAGGCCTTTGGGAGTGGATGGATCATGAGCGTGTGATAGATACTGAGTTAGTCCACTGAGTGGTTTAGCATAGTTCTGGATGATGGATTTACTGAAGAAAGAAGATCCATCCCAGGTGTGGGTGGCACCAGCAAATAGGATTTTAGTCTGGATGTAATAAAAAGGGAAAGAAGGAAGTCACACTGCCTCCTTCCTGCCATGCCATGAGCTGTTTCTCTCCTGTTATGCTGTCCTTCCTTGGAGCCAGCCAACTTTGAACTGAAATCTCTTCAGCCTATGGGCTAAAATAACCTTTCTTCCTTTAACTTGTGCATATTGGTTATCTTTTCCCAGCAACAAGAACATAACTAAGACACCATTGTCCTGTGATCTTCTAGTGTCAGAAAGAATGAGGAATTTCCGTGAGTCTTATAGGTCTTCTAAGCTGCTTTGAATAAGTTGGTATGTATTATTAGAGAATTTAAAAATAGGTCTCTAGGGGCTTTTATATAATGTTGAAGAACCATTGAAGCATATCGTAAAAAATACCCAAATGTGAAAGAATATCAAACTCACTGAGTTAACATCACCTTTCAAATTCTCTTTTTTCTTCTCTCTAGAATGAAAAAATACATCTTGCCAGTGGATGAAAATAATTAAAGTAATTACAATAATTATATTAAAAAGAATGTATTTCTTTTGATAAGAAATCAATTATATTATTTTTCTGAATATTGTTTGTACAAGCTATCTTACAACACAGCTATTTAAACAGATAATCTTCAAAAAAAATCTAGGATAGACTCACTTAAATTCCCAGTTTGTAATGACTTCTTAGTATAAATATGGTGAAAAAAATTTTTTTGGTATGGGGAATCAAAGTCAGGACCTCAAGCTTGTGAGGCAGGGGCTGTGCCACTGAGGTGTATCTCCAGCTCTTTTTAACGATTAATACTGTTCAATGAATGTTAAATGATGCGAAGTATGTTGTTATGTTGAAATCGAGCCATTGCCTATTCCAATCACCTGTTGAATTTGGCTACCTATTTTAGATGGTGAACTTTCCGTCATAGTGGCCTCCCTGCCCTCACTGTAGGACAGGGCAGAGTAGGGCCTCCCCTCTACTGCTTGTTGAGTCTTTTGATTCTGCTTGACTGGCAGTTTCTGGTCTTGTTTATTGGTCTAGTTTTCTCTACTCCCCTCTTTCTATCCCTCCCTTCTTTTTTTTTTAATTTTAAAGAGAATAATGCTGAACAAAATAAAACAGAATGAGGCCAATCAAAATGAAACAATGAAAGTGATGCAGGATTTCAAATCAAGATAATAGAAAATCAACAATGACTACTGTAATGTTTCTTGTTTTCTTCAAAATAGCTTTCTATACCATCAGACTTAATAAAAACAAACAAAACAAAACAGAATAAAAACAAGCAAAACAAAACAATGCAAACATTATTGGACTTCAAAACCCAGTAATAGGAAATCAATTTAATGACTACTGTAATATATTTTGTTATCTTCAAAATAGCTGCCCATACCATTAGACATAATAAAATCAAACAAAACATGACAGAATAAAACCAAACCTAACAAAACAATGAAAATGATGCAGGAATTCAAAACAAGATAATAGGAAATTAACAATGGTTACCACTTTTTATTTTTAGACATTTCCTCCCCTATCACTTTCATAATATCTATTGTACATTTTTGATCCAACTAACTCCTTCAATATTTTATGAGTCTGAACCATTTCACTCATGAGCATGATCTCAAGTTGCATCCATTTGCCTACAAAAGCCTCAAGATTATCCTTCTTTATAGCTGCATAGCTTTCTATTGTATAAAAATATCGTATCTTTCTTATCTATTCTATGGTAGATGGGCAAGTTACCTCTGCTTTTTTCTGGTTTTCTGTTGCATGGAACATTGTTTTTTCTCCTTTGACTTTTGATCTATGAATTTCCTTTCAAGTTAAATGTGTTTCTTTATACAGCATATTGATGGATCTTGATTCTTGATCCACTCTCCCTGTGTTTCTCTATATTGATGAATTGAGACCATATACATTAATGGTTACTATCAACATGCACCAACTCATCTCTGCCATGCTATTCTCCTACTGTTCTACTTTTCCCATCTGTTCAGTTGCCTGCCCTGTTTGGCAATCCCCCTCTGCTGCTGTTCCTGGAACCATAGTCACTTAATCTCTCTAGAATATCCTTTAGTATTCTTTGTAGGGTTGGTTTGGTGGCCATGAATTCCTTCAGTTGTTCTTTGTCATGAAAATATATTATTTCTTCATTAATTTTGAAAGACATTTTTTCAGGGTATAATCAGTGTGGGTTGGAAGTTGTTTTCTTTCAGGATTTGAAACTTTTTACTTCAAGCTCTTCTTGACTTGAAGGTTGTGTTGAAAAGTCTGCCATGATTCTGATGGGTTTTCTTTTACAGGTGATTTGTTTCTTTTCTCTAACAACCTTTAATAGTCTGTTCTTGTGCTGAATTTCTGGGATCTCGATTAGTATATGTCTGAGTGTAGATGTATTTTGGTTATGGCTAGCTGGCTCTATATGCTTTACTTATCTGTATGTCAAGAAATTTACTGTTAGTACTTCTGTAAATAGTCTATGTCATTTATGTTGACTCCTGCCTTTTCACTGATATCTGTCACTCTTAAATTATTTTTCTTTGTGTCACATTGCAGCCATTGAATTATTGCCTAGTTCCTTGTTATTTTTAATAGATCTTTCATTTCATGATTGTTAGCTGCTATCCTGTCTTCAAGGTCTGAAGTTCTATCTTCAGTTTCTTTCAAGCAGTTTTGTCAGCTTTCAATGGAGTTTCTAATTTCCTGGATGTCTCTGAGTGTGTTTCATGCATTCCAAGTCTTCTCTATATTGTTCATTCAAGGTTTCCTTCATTCTTCTATGTTTCTCTCATTTTTTGTATCTGTGTCTTCTTTAGATATCCTCAGCAACTCTTTTATTACATTTATCATTTCTTCTTTTATCTGAGATATTATTTCTAACCTGATTTCTTTTACAGCCCCATGAAGTAGTTTCTTCAGTTGTCATTATCCCAGAAATTTCAGCTGTGTGACTTCCATTTTCTTCCATGTCCATGTCTCCTGGACTTGTTCTGTTTGGGCTGGAGGACAGAAATTGCCTTTTGTTCCTTCATCTTGACATTTTCCTGGGTTCCTCTGGATGAATGGGTTGTGGGGTCCCAGGTGTGTCCTGTGTTGGCTACCCATTCACAATGTAGGGAGGTAGGTCAGGAACCTTGGTTTCTCTGAACCCAGAGGCAGTGGGGCATGGGATAGGCTTCTCCAAACCCTGGCTACATTAAGGCTTCCCTCATGTCCATGGGTGCACGGTAGTGGGGCTGCTTCTTTTCTCAGCCTGTGTGGCTACACTGGGACTCCCCTGGTGGCAGCAGGTGCACAGGGTGTATTTGTCTGATTCTCCCTGCCTGCTCTGGCTGCCCACAGGAAGCAAGCATCTACAGTGGCAGCCTGCAAGCCCACAGAGTGTATCTGGCTGTTTCTCCCTTCCCCTGCTGGTTACCTGAGGGAAGCAAGCATCTGAATGGTGGCAGATGTGCATGGGCAGTTTTAGGTGTTTCTCCCTGCCCACACTGACTGCTCACAGGAGGCAAACTTAGCAATGGTAGCCATTTTTCTTTCTTCTTTTCTTATTTTTCCTTCCTTCCTTCCTTCCTTCCTTCCTTCCTTCCTTCCTTCTTTTATTCTTTCCTCTTTCTCTCCTTACCTTCCTTATTTCCTTCCCCTTTTTTTCTCTCTCATTCTCTCTTATTATCTCTCATCCTCTCTGTGTGTCTCTGTCTGTCTTTGTCTGTCTCTTTCTGTGGTGCTAGGGATTGAAAACAGGGCTTAATATATGCTAAGCAAGCATTCTCTCACTGAACTGATTCTCAGATCTAATCTGAAGACATTAAATATGCATATAAAGGAGCTATTTTCCCTCATTCACATTTAGCATTTTGACAACCACTTTTGATTTGAAAACTTACTTTTTATAACATACTTCCAGGTTTTAGTTATTTTTATTTACTGTGTGGTCTGAGATATTCATAATTTTCCATGCATTTGTATATGTAAACTGTGGTCTAAGATGTCATCATTTTAGGATTCAATGTCTGACTCTTTTCCAATATAAGATGCTTGGGTGAATATGCTGTTTACTTTCCCCCTACTTCTCCCTTCTCCTATCACTTGAAATGAATTTCATTATTTGTTTCTAAATTTCTGTGGCCTGTACCACTTATGATTTGTTCAACTTATAGTTCTCTGGTTGAATAGTGTCTTTTTAATGATTTCTCTATTCACCTCTAAGGTTATATAGAATAGTTAATCTGGAAAAATCCCTCAAATCCATTATGCCCCTGATTTCTTGCATTTTTTCATATTATGTCAATTGCTTCTATATTTGAAATGATAACTTCTTTACATTTTAAATACTTGATTTATTAATTTCTTTGCATTGTAATCCTTAGTTTATATTTTCCTCCCTTCAGCACTTGATATTTTTCTATTGCCTTAAATTATTATTATTATTTTTTTTGTAAAGTCCAATGTCAGCCAGATTTTATTCTTTTGTATAGGAGGATTGATTCTTGTGCCCCACAGCATACTATGTCATTAAACTCTAGTCAGTTTACCAGGTTATATGTTGTTCATTCTGTAGAAAGCTTTCCCAATACAATGTGCTGATTTTATTCATAAATTGTATATTCTGTTCTTTGTAGGAAATTTTCCCTGTCTTATTTTTAATTTATTCTATTATATTTATACTTAGAAATGTTGATTATACATATTTTATGTTTTTTTGGGTCCATAATAATAATCTTAAAAATATTTTAATTATTTTTATTCTTCTATATTTCTGGATTTTCAGAAAAGGCTTGGTTTTTCCATTGAATTTCTCTAATATAACCTTCATCTAAGTAATATGTTTATTTTTCTCTTACTCAGTTTTAACTGTGGCACATCACTTTTGATTACCTACATTTCTGACCTTTTTTTTTTAGTCCTATTTCATTGTATCTCTACTGTTATTTTAGAAGAGTCATAATTTTTAAAGTTCCTTTTTTTTTTTTTTTTTTTGTTACTGGGAATTGAACTGATGACCTGACCTGGTGCTTGCTAGGCAGGCACGTAGGCCACTGAGCTAAATCCCTGGCCCTAAAGTTCCTTTCTTTAATGAATACTGTTTTTTGGTGTCCGACAATTACATTAATTTTTTGACTTGCTTTGTGTTATATTCTTGTGCAATTTTTGTCTTCCCCTCTTTGCCATTTTTTTCTGTAGGTTTTTGTTACTATCTTTGTCTATGCCTTGAGATGGTTCTTTCTTTTCCACTGTTCATCTTTTATCTTGAATGCATGGAATCAGCCATTTGTCGGTGGATAGTGTAGTGCAGGGCTCAGTGGGATGGAGCAGGCAGTTTAAATTTTAGATCTTTCCTTCTGAACACTTTCTCATTAATATATAAATCGACTGAGTTAGCAAGAAGTCTCTGGCATCTACATAGAAAGCCACAAGTATATATTCTTCCTCTCTCTCACTTCCTTCCTTTTTTCTCTTTTGGTAGTGAGCTTCCCTTGTTTTTCTGCAAAATTCCCACCAATAACATCACTACCAACTCATTTACCAATCAAACTGTTTCTAAAAAATGCTATGTGTCTATGCTCTCTTTTTCAGCCTGGTGACATCTGTCACTGAAGTATAAAATAATGTTTACTGGGGGTTCATGATTTCTGTGTTTAAATCTAGCTGGCCACTTGAGGAAAGGGTAATTTTTTTCTTTGGTCTTGGGGTATCCTACCTACTGGGATGACTGTTCCACTTTGCCAAAGTTGGGCAGACGGTGTGAGTCTCAAAGAGCCCGCCACTGTGCTTGTATTATTTTAGCAACTGTGGTCTAGTGTGTGGTCATTTCTTCATATGTTGTGTCTTAGGATTATACTTGTTTCTTAGCATGTTAATTATGTATAGTTATGGGCAAATCACTCCAAAACCTACTTAAATCAAGCACAATTTTTTACTTCTCCTAATCCATTGTTTAGCAGTTCTGATGGCTTTGCCATGGTTCATGTATGTGGTTGAGGTCAGCGGGAGGCTCAACTGGGAAATCTGAAGTGTGGTAATACCTGGACCACTTTGCCTAGGTCATCTTGTATCCTGGGTATCTCTGCAGCATGGTAACCTCAGGTCCCAGGAGGGTGAGAAGTTGCAAGGTCTCTGAGGGCCAAACCTACAAAGATACAAAGCATCGCTCCTGCAGGTCAAGACGAATTCAGGGATGGCAGTGTCGCATGAGAAGAGTTTGAATACAATGGTAAAAAGAAATTATTGTGACTTTCTTTGGGCTAAAATCTCTCACATTACAGGTTGTCTTTTCACTTGAATTTCTTGATCTTGCTTTTGTTTATTTTCATAATAAAGGAGCAAAGAAAATTTCACATTACCATCTTTAACTGAAAGACTATTGATGGTTTTATTAGTGATAAATAGCAAACGGTATAAAACTCTTAGACTTCTTTTTTTAACAACAGAACACTGTTATTTTTTATGTTTTAAAGTCTATAATATAGAACTACTGTTTGTGGTCAGTAGCTCTGATTTATAGTACAAGGATTCTGAAGCCAGAAAAGGGAATTAATACAGTTCATATAGTATAAGATAATGGATTTGGGACTGCAAGGCAGGGAAGGCTGGTTTCTAATGCTAGCTTTGGGATTTTAAGAAAATCAGTTTACTTAGGCCACTTATTTACTAAAATGAGGTGGTTCTTAAAGTGTAAGATCGTAGAAGTTTATGCATAGGGTTGGTTAAAAATTTAAGTTTCTGGGTCTGTATCCCTTGAAATTCTAACTCAGTAGATACATGAAAAGATTAAAAATCTGAATTTTGAAACGAACATCCCATATGCTTTTGTTGCATGTAGTCTGTTGATTGTACTTGAACCATCAGGGACTTCAGAACTTGCTCTAACTTCCAAAGTCCCATTAATTATGGAATGCATATTTAAAATGTTTGTTCATGTAGCAGTGATTAGCCATTTAATTAACTGCATTGCTTAGAAAGTCTTTGCAATAAACATCCTAACTTGGACTCAATGCTTTTGCACCTGATGCTATGTAAATGAAGGAAAAATTAGTTTCTCATGAACATCATTAAAATCTGTTGATTAAAAAGAATTACACATTTTTTGGAGATTCTCACCTCTGTATCATATTTTTTTCCCCTGTCATGAAAATGGAAATAATCCTGGGGACATGCTGTCCAATCTTTAGTAAGTTGAAAACCTGTGTCTCCCTCTGTCTGAAATGTGAAGTACCGGGCTGTCTGCCAGGGAAGCTAGGTTTTCATCATCGCAAGGATGAGTTGGTTCTAAGCAATGAAATGTGAAGATTATTAAAAGTTGTTCATGTTGGGTGCTGAGATTATTACATAAAACCATTTTTAATATCAGACAATAGAGTCTACTGAGTTAATGTTAAGAGTCTAAAAGTGTCACCAACACATAACATTACAGTTTTCAGGGCAGACATATGATTTATTAATAAGCTCCTGTAGGAAGGCTCAATTACGATTTTGTTATTGCCATTTTCGTTTGCTTTAACTTTTGTGGGTACCATTTTTAGCACAAGGACCATACAAGACAGACTACAGGCTATGATTGTTTCATGTTTATGAGGAAGATATTCCTCAAATGAGTAAGTTTCATTCCAAGTTTTAAACTGTGTTAGTGTTGACAACCAACTTTATTTTTGCTGGTGCAACTCTGCATGTCACCACTTGATGGCAGCATTTACTACCTGGTAACATTGAACTTAAATTTTTTTCCTTCCCCCTCTCCAGGCTGTTCAGCCTCGTTTAACATTGGTGGTGGAAAAGATTGATAGCAATGCAAATGTATTTATAACCACGAGAGATAGTCACCTTCCACCCCAATTAGCCTTTGCATTGATTTACTGAGGAAAAACATCTATTACTGAAAAAGTCTTACAGATTAGTGTTGCATTATTTTGTTACAGTTGAAATATCTGCAGGAAAAGGGATCTTACTTTACCCAAAAATGTAGTTTCCCAATAATTACAAAAATAAAAAGATATATCATTGAGAATGCAAATGTGGCCCAGAATACCGTACCACAGTTTTTTTTAATCCTTAAAGCTATACACTTAGTTATTTGAATATTTTTTAATAATGAGCTTGTGCCACATTTTAGATCTTTAAAAAGAGATTTATTCATGAGCTGTTGCTGGGATAAAGCCATTGATCTGCAAAAAAGTACCATTTTTCAACTGCTTTGTGAGAATATAATTATGATCTGAACTAAATTCTTTTTTTAATATGAAAAAACTACTGCTTCTTGAAATACATTTTTCATTTTAAAAATTATTTCTAAAAAGCAAAACAGAAAAAAGGGAAGAAATAATTCAGAATTTCAGTAAGAAATCAAAACTAGTTAATATATTACATATTTTTATCACCCAAAATGTACAGTAAATATTGTAATAATGAAAGTGCTCAAAAGGAAGGAACAATTTGTAGGTCTACACATGTAACTGTATGTATGTTTAAGTGTGCAAGATAGATAACCATACTACTAATTCTGTTAGTTCATTAAAAAGAAGAGTTTGTGCTGTCATTGTTTGATTGGCTGTTCATTTTTTATGCTTGAGATACATTTTTTGCAGCCCCAAAAGAAAGGAGCTGCAGCAGAGACATTTCCTGTAGAGAAAAACCTGCCAGTAATGATTCTATAAACATCCTGGCAACCGTTCTCTAGGGGTGGAGGTTCACTAGGAGAACTCCTGTTTGAGATTTACATGGAACACAAATTGGTCGAGATTTACAAGGCAGTTACAGTTTAGTGCTTTTGGCTTGAAAGGAGGATTTTTTTTTTTTTTTTAAACCAAGCCCTTTTCTTCTCTGGCCCCTCGTTGCTCTTATAAAATAATGGCATGTGGAAAATTTGGTGGCTTTTTGTTTTCCGAGCCATTTCTGGAGAAGATTCTCTGTATTATAATTCACTGCCCTCTGAATTTCCGTGTCAGAGCAAAGTGAAAGCATTCCACAGCCGGGCTGCAATGCACGCTCTGCTGGATCTACTAGGGCTGCATAAGCACGGGAGGCTGGGACTCGAGTATACATAAACATGTGTGGGCGTACACGATTCCGGGAGGCAGTTCCATTGCTGCTATTTTCCAAACTCAGCTCTATTTTCCTGAGGTCTTTGTAGGTTTACTTATATACATTTGTAAATTTCCTTCTGTTTATGTGAGTATTCTGGGCCTATGTCAAGACACTTATGTTCCACATAGATTCTTCCTATATAGCTCATCTCATGCCAGTTTAAAAAATATTTTTATAAGAAAAGCAATCCAAGATTACTGTAGAAACCTTAGGAAATATGCATAAGCGAAGAGTACACAAAAGCAGATAATATCTTACCATGCCATTATTTGAATATTAGCCCTCTAGTACTATGTGTGTGCATACATGTGCACACTTATTTACATGACACAGATGGGGGCATGCCTTTGTTTTGTATTAGTATCGGCAACTTACTATTGCAGCAAAAGTCACTTATATTTCTTTTCTTAACATAAGTTCACTGCATATTTCTCATTATAAGGCTATTACCTGTCTTGATCCCTAGAAAACCAATCTTTCTATGCTACCACTGTAGTTGGCCGCTTGATCTGGTTGTATCCATACAAGATTATAAAGCGGACCCAACTCCAGAGGCCTGAAGATGACAGGGGAGACTTTCAAAGCCGTTTATATGTAGATTTGAAAGGCATAATTGCTGCTAAGTTCAGTCTCAAACGAAATCAGTGTGGAAAAGAAAATGGGAAATCATAGCTCTGGCAATGTTTTCTATCTGCAGCATTTGGTGTCTGTGAAGTCTTGTTAAATTCTAGGCAACAGTGGAGGAAGGAAAGTGATTGTATAAAGAGAGACTGACTGTCTGTTTTTCAGTGCTTTGTTTCAATTTGTTTTATGGTTGGTAATAACAAGTACCCACAGCAAAATGTAGTACCATTCACCAGGGATGAAAGACATTGTGAACTTCTGAGACGTAAATGCCAACAACAGCCCTCTCACTGGTCACATGTACTCTGTGTGTGTGTGTGTGTGTGTGTGTGCATGTGTGCACACGCCTGTGCCTCTGTGCATGGAGTCCCGTGTATGTTGATGTTTCTGGTTAGCTCAGGCTAAGCAAAGCTGGGCCATTGGGGTAGGGGTTCAGTGTACTTGACCCCTATGTGCGCAGTGTCTGACCACAGCAAAGGCTCCTCCTTTATCCTCAACTGTGTCTCATTTAAGGCAGACCCAAAAGGCCTCCAGGAAAGGAAGGAAGCAGGGACATGGGAATGGTTTAGTCTGCGAGTAGGGGAGAGAAAATGGCCAAGTGATTATGAGGCCCCTGTGTACTATAAGATCTGGGGCATGTCCTTACGTTTTGATGCAGCCTTAGTGTCCGTCAGGTTCTCTCAGTGGGCCTGGTAAACGGGGTAGTCTGAAGACCTTCTGGGGTTTAGAACAATTGAGTATTAGGCCAGTTTTTTTGCTGTCTTTTATGTGTTATAATTTGCATTGTTGAACCCATGTGAAATTTTGTCTGCTTGATAAAAAATTACTCAGAGAGTTGAAATTGACATTGATTTTTAATTTATAGAAAAGTTATTACATACATCTATCAGTGTCAATTAAAGCAGTTTCATAACCTGCTACATATAGGAAATCAAATTTCATGATTGCCTTTAGCATGTGGGCAGTAGCCTGGGTTTCGGAGTTTAAAGGTCACTGATGCTTATACTCTGAATTTAAATTAAATAGCATTAAGTTTTTTCCTCTCCTTCTTAGACTGCCAATTTGATGAACAGGAAGTACTGGCATGAGTCAGTATTACCTAGCAAAAGAAATGCTGATGCCCAAATCCTGTTGCCTTCTTCCCTGCTCTGCATTCTCTAAAACTGCTTGGAGGTTAACATATCACTGTGCTAACAGTGAGAAACATAGTATCAATGATTGCTACATGAATAATAAAATGCACTTAGATCATATTTTTGCTGTACAAAAGTGACATAAATTTAAAAAATCCGCTGCCATTTATTATCATATGACAACGCTGTTCTCAGATTCATGTCTCTCTTATTTAAACTGTTCTCTAAGATTTGTCCACTGACTTGCTTTCCCTCTTGCTTCCCTGATTCTTCCCTTCATCATTACTATCTATACTGTTTGTAATTTGGGGGCATTTTCTTCCTTTCCTGCACATCCCAGTAAAGAAAGAAAGAAAAAACTCCAGCTCATTCTCAGGCCGTCGGCTGTGATTAGAGCGAGTTCTGATTCTTACTGTGTCATCTTTCTATGTCAGTGGTCCAGCCACGCATTCTTCAACTGCTCAAGAGGGGCATTAACTTTTGATTTATATGATCATGTTGATGCTAAAGCTTGTGGTTTTTGTCTCCATAAAAATATTTTAAAAAGAGTTCACTAGGCTTTCTTTCCTTTATTGCTTTAAATAATGAAAAGAAAAGAAAGGAAGAGAAGGAAGGAAGGTAGAAAGGATGATAACAAGAAATCACCTAGTAAATATGGCCAGTATATTTTATCAATAGAAGTAGAAATGATGTTTTTGTTTTCTTAGGAAGCATAGTTTATATGGGAGAGAATGCTATTTTTCATGATGTGATGACTCCTGGAATACACACGTTTCATGAAGAATTAAGATATATGAATTCTAGAAGTTCTAGAAGTATGTTTGTTTCTGCTACCATAACAAAATAACCGAAGCAAGTTAACATACAAAGAAAAGAAGTTTATTTAGCTGACTTTTCTAAGACCAAGTGTTGCCCTTTTTTAAAAATTTCTGGTGAAAACTTCCTTTGCTCCACAGCGCAACAGATGGCACTGTGATGGAAATAGTGTGAGGAGAGAGATCACAGGAGGAGGCAGAGAGCCGAGACATTCAGGAGCCAAGCTTGCTCTTTTTACCACAGCCCATGCTTGTGAAAATGAACCAGAGTCTCCTAAGAACTATATTACTTTTTTCTGAGAGTGACGCCCCAGCAACACAGTTACCTGTATCTCCATTAAGGCCCTGCCATTAAAGGTTGCACCACCTCTCAGCAATGTATCTCGTGGAACTTTGGGGGTACACTCAGACATTATTCAATTTATGGCAAATGATTTGTCCCTCAGATCAGTGCATGATAAAAACTACCATGATTTTGGAGGCTGGAAGTTTTGAGAGGATTAGTTCAGTGATGGCAAATGTTTTAGAGCTTTCAATGATACAAAGAGCTCACCACTACAGATATTGGTCACTATAGGAAAGAATCCACTGGGCTTAAGCATTATCTAGAGGTAGGTGCAGTTCTTGATTTGATTTACAGTATTTTGAAATTATAATTGCAGAAGATGTCTTTATAGGCAAAATATTTTATAAACTTAATTATTCTGTGTTTAAACTTCTCCAACAGAGAAAAAGTCCACAGATAGTTTGAAGAAATTTATAAGAGCCATCCCCCTACTAGGACTGATCCAGTCAGAGAAAAACAGAGAATACAAAGTAATGTCTAATAATTATGTACAGCACAGTTTTAAAACAATACATTATTACAAAGATATATATGCCTACAATTGAAAGCATAAATGAAGTAGGTGCTTTCTAAAAGTGGTATTAGGAGGAAAAACCCTTGAAAAAACAGTAGAAGGGGTTAAAGACCTCTCCTACCCTGAAAGTCTAAAAAGAAAAATATTCAATACCCAAACATTTATAAACAGTAATAAAACATTTCTATATTATACAGATTATTTTAGAAAGTAATTTATTTAGAAGTTACTATATTCTTGGTTACAAAGCCAAATGAAGATATAAAAAATAAAAATCTAAGCCTACTATACTTATGAACCAATTTGATAAAATCTAAGTAAAATATTGATTAAGAGAATTTAACAGTCTAATAAACTCTGTAACAGCTGGCATTTGATCTGCTTAAACAGAATGAAAACCTTTCTGATACAAAATATCTTGAATCACTGGAAAATGTATAACAGATCAATTTAAATGCATAACTGAGCTCTGAGAAGTGAGGGAAAGCAGCCGTGATCTAAATGCAGGTGAGTGGAGATGCTGAAAACCAGAGAAAAATGCAAAAATTAGTGTTACGACTGCCCTAAAGATGGGTACTAGTCTCACTAACCAAGTTACATGTTCTTAATAGTAAAATAAAACAAACAAAAAAGAAGCCTATACAAGGTGAGAATTTGAACTTAGATATGTCGCAAGTTTAAACTGTCAAAGTTTATACCCTGAGTACATCATCACAAATTACAACACATTTAAAAGAGTTTAAATTATGTAGTGTGTGCTCTCTAACCCCTAAATGACAAAGTAGAAATAAATCACATAGGACAACCGAACAATCTCCAAACATTTGGAAGCTAAATATGATTTTTCTAAATAATCTATGGTCCAAAGAAGCAGTCTCAAAATAGAAAATATACATTGAACTGCATGAAAATAAAAGTACAACATAACAAAATTTTAGTATTACAGCTAAATCAATATTGAGAATGAAACTTACAGTGTTAATTCAAATTCCAGAAAACAGGAGAATTTCAAATCAATGATCTAAAGTATCATGTGAAAAGCTAGAAGAAGTGCAAAATGAACTTAAATTGAGCAGAAAGAAGGAATGTAACTGAGACCAGAAGTCAATGAAATTAGGAACAGAAAAACAATAGGAAAAAAAATCAGTACAATAAAGACCTAGTTCTTTGAAAAGATCAATAAAATTGATCTACTTATAAGCAAGACTGACTGTGTTAATCAAAGCTCTGCAGACAAACAGAACTATTGAAATGGATATTGAGGAAAAAATTAATTTATTATTTAAAGACTTATGGTATCTTGCAACCCCAACATCTGTAGAACACGTGAAAGACCCATGGAAGTGCCAGTGTTGTGGTTCCAGTCTGAAGATTGCCTCCAGGCAGAATTTCCTGTTGCTAGATCCACTCATTTTTTTTTTTTTTTGTATCCAAACTTTAATTGATTGGCTGAAGCTCATGTATATTATGAAGGACAATCTGGTCAACTCAAGCCCCCTAATTTAAATGTTAATTGCATTCCAAAGCACCCTTACAGAAAAATCAGCATAATATATGACCAAATATCTGGCTACCACAGCCCAGTCAAGTTGACACCTAAAATTAACCATCATGTTGAAAGAGAGAGAGAGAGAAAGAAAGTGAGAGAGACAGAGAATAGATACAAATGATGATAATTAGGGATAAAACCAAGGATGTCACTACAGATTCTATATTAAAAAAATGAGATATTATGAACAGTCCTACACACATAAATAGGAAAACTTTAATGAGATTACCACATCCTTGATAAACATGAACTTTCTTAAAATAAATCTCTCAAGCCAGGTGGTTTTACTGGCAAATTTCAAATATTTAAAGAATAATTAAAATTAATTCTGCACAGTCTGCCCCAGAAAACAGCAGAGGCTAAAACATTTTCCAATTCATTTAATGAAACCAACATTACCCCAATACAAAAACCAGACAAAGAAATAAGAAAAAAAAAACCCAAAATACCTCAGAACAGTATCCTACATGAATACATGTGTAAAAATCCTTAAAAAATTAGTAAATATGAATAAAGCAGTTTATAAAAATAATTACATACATTGACAAGTTAAATCTCAGGAAATAAGGCACTTTCAGTTCTTGAAAATAAATCTCTGTAATGAAATATACTAATAGGTTAAAAAATCACATATTATATCAATATATCAAAGCACTTCACAAACGTTAAAACTTATTCATGATTAAAACTCAGAGAAAAGAAATTGAGAGCTTTCTCAACTTGAGGAACATCTGTAAAAATCCCACAGCTAATATTATATTTCATGATAAAAACCCTGTATGCTCTCTCCTAAAATCAGACGTAAAGCAAGCAGGTGAGCATTCACTATAGTTACTGAACACAGTACTGGAAGCTTTAGGCAGGACATTAAGAAGATAACATGTATTAAAAGCCATACAGATCAGGATGGAAGAAAAAAACTGTCCCAATTTGCAGAGGACATAGTGGTCCATGTAGAAAATTTGAAGGAATCTACACACAAACACACACATACTACAAAAAAACACCTCTCCACCCCAGTCCCACAAAACAATAGCAAAATGCAAACCTTTTAGGACTACTGAGTTCTGCGAAGTCACAAGCCACAAGATAAATATACAAAAATTAATTTTTGCCAGGTGTGATGTTGCACACCTGTAATTCCAGCACTCAGGAGGCTGAGGCATGAGGATTATTGTGAGTGTGAGGCCAGCCTGAATTGCAAAATGAGATCCTGTGTTAAAAAATATTTAAAAATCAGTTTTTATATGTTGTTCATCAATATGTGCTACAATGCTATTAACTATACAATGCTATTAACAATTGCCCCAAAATGAAATACTTTAGTCTAGCTCTAACAAAATGTGTTCAGGATATGCATGTTGAAATGTACACAATGCTATGAAAGAGCTACATAAATGGAAATGGTGTATTCATGGATCAGAAGACACAACAACATTATAAAGATGTTAATTCTCTCCAATGTGGTTAACAGGTAAAATCCTAGTAATGTTTTTGTAGATATGGACAAAGTAATTCTAAATTTTATTTGGAAAGGAAAGTGAATGACAATAGTCCTAACAATTTCAAAAAAGAATAATGAAATGTGAGTAATTCAACTTTCCAATTTTAAGAATTACATAGCTCTAAGAATTCATTTATGTGGTATTGGCAGAAGAAAAGGCAAATAAATCTTTGAAATGAAATGGAGAATGCAGAATTGTACCCACACAAACAAGCTCAACTGTCCTTTGAAAAAAGTGCAAATCAATTTAATACACTTAATGTAGAATTTTCAACAAATGGTTTTGGAGTAATTGAACATTCATGTGTGAAGAAAGAAAAAGTCCTCAGCTTATGAGTCACACCTAATAGAAAAATTTAAATAAAATGCAGACATAAAATGTAAAATATTAAACTATGAACTTCTAAAATAAATTTGTGATATTTTTAGAATCTGAACCAGGCAAATGTTATTAGGTGACATCAGAGTGAAAATCAATCAATTAAACTTTATCAAAATACAAATCTTTTGATCTGTGAAAAGCCTGATGTTGGGGTGACAAGACAAGCTGATAGTGGGAGAAAACCCACATATGTCATGCAGGCATCTAGGTTATGCAAAGAATTCTCAAACTCAGTAGTGAAAAAAGCAACCAATCCGATTAGCGCCATGGACAAGAGACATAAATAGACATTTTATCAAAGAAATACAGATGGCAAATTAGTAAATGATAAGGTGGCTAACTAACCATAGTAACAGAAAATTCATCCTAAAATAACAATGGTACATCACTATACAGCCATCAGAATGGTTATAGAGTAGAGATGGGAACTGAGTAGACAAGAGTTGGTAGTAATAGCTATACTTTTTAGTAGGCTGAAATCATAAGTTTATAATTATACCAGAATGACCCTAGCCATGTGAGCACGACTCAAGATTAAGGGCTGGGTTGTGACCAGATCACAGAAATTCTCTTCATGCCTCCTTTTTTCATTGAGTGTAAGCTCTATACATTAATTTTATGTTTTCAAATTTTATAGAGATGGAATCATACAGAAATTTTATATCTAGCTATTGTAACCAAACATTATATTCATGAGCTTTATCTCTTACAGTGCATGTGCAAATTGCTACACACTATCCTATTGTACAAGTTACAATTTATTTATCCTTGATATACTTTATGGATATTTATTTTTAAATTTTAACCATTATGAATAATGTTGTTATAATTTTTCTTGATCTTTGGTGAACATGAGTCTAAATTTTTCTCAGAACAGAATTGCTGAGCATCAAGGATATGTTCAATATCAATGTAAGTATATATGACCAAGTTTTCTGTTAATATCAATTTTATTCTTTAGCCAGCAGTATATGAAAGCTTCTACTGATTCACAAAATATTTAATGTTGATGTCAATCTTTACTTATTTCATAGTGCATAAAGTTATAAAATTATGGTTTTAATTTTATTTCACAAATTACTAATAAGGTGGAGTAACATTTTATTATTTTGTGAATTTTTTATTATTTTCCAAATGTTCATATCTTTTGATCATTGAAATTATTATTATTTTTTGAGTCATAATCAAGCCTTTTGCCATTAAAATTGTGATGTCTTTGTCTGCCTTTGCATTCAAGGTAACACTTGCTCATAGAAGTTTTAAAGTTTTTCTTCCCCTTCAATTTTTTTTAGAAGTTACATTAGCATTAATTGTTTTTTTAAATGTTAAAATTTTCTTTAAATGTTTGGTAGAATTCACCAGTGAAGTCATTTGGCCCTGAGGTATTGTGTATATGTGTGTGTGTGTGTGTGTGTGTGCGTGTGTGTGTATGGGGGAGGAGGGAATTTTTTGATTACTAACTCAATTTCCTTCCTGTTTATGTGCTGTCCATATTTTCTGTGCTTCAGTTTTGGTGAGTTTTGTGATTCTGTGAATTTGTTGATTTCTTAGACTAGGTTGTCCAATTTGTTGGCATGTAATTGTTACCAGTACTCAGTTACAATCTCTTAAAGTTCTGTTTACATCAGTTACAACCTATCTTTTTTCATTTATGATTTTATTTATTTCAGTCTTCTCATTTTTTTTAGTATAGCTTAAGGCCTGCCAATCTTGTTTATTACAAATTTTTTTTTGTTGTGTTTCCCTGGTTATTGCTGATGTTGAGCATTTTTTCATATATTTGTTGGTCATTTATATGTTTTCTTTTGAGAAATATCTACTTAGTCATTGTCAATTTTTAATCAGATTATTTTATTATTCTTATTTTGCTAATGAGTTGTTAGTTTCTTGTATATTCTGAACATTAATCCTTTTTCAGGTGTACAGTTTGGAAATATTTTTCCCATTTCAGTGGATTCTTTCTTCACTATATTACTTCTTTTGCTGTGCAAAATCTTGAGTTTGATATAAACCCATTTGTCTAGTTTTGCTTTTCTTTACTGTGTTTTTGGAGTCATATTCAAAAAATCTTTGCACATTTTAACATAATAATTTTCTCTGTTTTCTTGTACTAGTGTAATTGATTTCATGCTTTCATTTAATCAATTTTTTAGCTGATTTTTTGTATATGGTGAAAGACTTGATATATTTTCTTGCATGTAATTATTCAGTTTTCCCAGAACTAATTACTAAAGAGACTGTTTTTTCTCTCTGCATGTTCTTAGAACTTTTGTCCAGTATCAGTATCAGTATCAGTATCAGTATCAGATAAATGGGTTTATTTTTAACCTCTCTGTTCTGTTCTATTGGTCTGTGTGTCCTTGTTATGCCAGGGTCATGTGCTTTTGACTGTTATAGCTTTCTAATGTAGTTTAAAGTCAGGAAATGTCATATTTATGGTTTTGAATTGAAAACATTTTTGATCACTGCTGTTTTGCTTTTTGATTTTTTTGTTGTGCCATATGAATTTTATATTATCATATTGATAGGGAGTATTTTGAATCTGTGGACTGCTTTACTTAGTGTAGATATTTTGATGATACTGATTTTTCTAATTTAGAATGAATTTTTATTTTTTAAGACAAATTTATTTATTTATATGCATGCAAATTATCTAGTTTTTAAAACTGGATGTCATATTTCCTTTTGGTTTAATTTTAAAAAGCAAATTCCCTGTCAGTATTCCTTTTTTTCTTTTGTTTAAAATGAATTTTGTTGTTCACTTTTGACCTATATAATGATCACATTCATCACAGTGAATTTGTACCTGTACATATAATGTGTCTTATTATTTTTCCTCATTCTCTTCCCTTCCTTTCAACCCTTCTTCCTCTCCAGCATTTTGTTCCTATTGTTTCTTTCCACCCGTTTATTCACTTTGCCCTGTTGCCTCCTCTCCTATCCCCCTTCCCCACTCCTTGTTTCCCTTTCCATTTGTGTTTCAGTTTCTTTCATTAATGTCTTATAATTTCCTTTGTGGAAACTTTTACCTTTGGTTACATTTATTCCTAGGTATTTCATTTCAGTTTTGCAACTCCTACAGAGGATTATATTTTTTTTAAAGATAATTCACTCTTCACACATAGAAATGCCACTGATTTTTGTCTGTTGATTTTATAATGTATATTCACTTATTAGTGAATTCATTTATTAGTTCAAATAGGTTTTTTTGGTAGAATCTTTGAGGTTTTTGTATATAAGATCCTCCCACATATGTAATTTTTTCAGAGCTTTATTATGAAGGGATGTTGAGTTTTATGTCTGCCTATTGAGATAATTGTACATTTTGTCCTTCATTCTGTTGAACGAGATTGTCACATTTATTGATTTCCAATACAAATAAGTCCTGCTGGACATAGTGTATAATATTTTTAATGTACTATTAGTTGTTTGTTAGTATTTTGCTTAAGAATTTTGCATCTGTGTTTATCCAAAATATTGATCTATAGTTTTTTTTTTGTTTTTTTTGCATTGTGTTCTTACCTGGTTTCGGTACTAGTATAATGCTGGAATTACAAAATAGGGTCGAAAAAATTTCCTCCTCTTCATTGTTTTGGAATTTTCTGAGAAGAATTATTGTTAGTTTTTGAATATTTAGTGGACATTGGCAGTGAAGCCTTCTGGTCCTGGGGTTTTCTTTGTTGCAAGATATTTTATTACTGATTCAGTCTCATTACTAGCATTACTCATTGATACTGGTCTGCTCAGATTTTCTGTTTCCTCAGAATTCAATCTTGTTAAGGTGTGTGTGTCCAGAAATTTGTCCATTTCTTTCAGGTTATTGAATTTGTAAACACAGAGTCGTTCATAGTGGTCTCTAACAAGCCTTTGTGCATCTGTGGTCTCAGTTTAAATGTTATTTTTCAGCTCTTATTTTAAGTCTTGTCTTTCTTTTTTCTTTTTTCTTATATGAACTACAGGTTTGTTAGTTTTGTTCATATTTTTGCAAAACTAGCTTTTTTATTTTGCCGACCATTTGAATTGTTTAGTGGATCTCTGTTTCATTTTTTTCTATTTGGATCTTTATTATTTCTTTTCTAGTTCTATCTTTGTTACTCTGTGTATTTCCTTGAGGTATACAAATGACAGTGCTTGAGGCATATAAATGAGACAGATCAGAAAAAGCTGAACACTTAACGTTCCATTCCTCCCCACATTTTGAATTTTTGACATCTGATTTGTGTCTTTTACATTGTCTATCTCTTAATATATAAAGTAGTTATTGTTTTAATTGTTTTGGTTTTGGTTTTTAGACTGAAGTGTAAATGTTTACGTACCATATTTTCAATATTAAAGAGTTCTCAGCATGCTGCTCTGGTAAGTGGCTGTGACCTGGCAAGCCACGGCCGCCCCAGGGCAAGAACCATATCAGCGTTTCCTGAGATCCACGACTCGCCATGCTGGACCTTGGGGTGCTGGGAAAATGGGCAGCCAGTTCACCCCTCTGGTGGGCGCCTGTGAGCCTACTGGGGAGCGGGCTAAGAATCAAACATTCCTCCCCCACCCCCAGCAAGTGAGAGCTGGAGATCTGAGCATGTCTTGCAAGTTTGACTATAGGCAATATAGCAAATAAGGGGGATTTTCTTCTGCCATCTCTTTGAAGGCAAATATTTTTGTCTCTGTTTTGCTCTGTTCTGATCAATGGTGTTGCTCTATTCAATATTCCTTTTTTATAATTTCGGTATTTCCTTCGATATTGCTCTACCTGACTGAAGAAACAACTATTGTGAAGAAAACCAGGTATACTATTGCATGTATTGCTGTTATCCCATAACCTGCTGTGAAGTTCTGTACCAATTTCACTGCACTGCCTCAGTTGACTATGTCCTGTCTTGTTCTGCTGTATTTTACTACCTTCAAAATAAAATAAATAAAGTAAAAATAATAATAAATAAGAAAAAATTAAAAAAAAGTAAATAACAACAACAAAACAGATCAGTAAGGTACTGAGCAACCTGAAACATGATATAACTAAACAGATAATGGACTTAAAAAGCAAAAGGAGGAAAAGCAAGTGTTCTAAAGGATATAACTGCATGTATATTTAAGGGTGTAGGATTGATAATTATGTTGCTAAGTTTTTGTTGGATCAGAGAACAGAACTGTCTGCAGCCTCACTGTTTGAATGTCCACTTTGTACGCTTTAATTTTGTAACTTGAACAACTACATCCAAGAAGACAATATGTAATGTATCAACTAGTGATTTCTTACTGTTCATTTTTTTTGAAATTCTGTATTGTTTCTACCCTTTTTTTTCTGTTTTGCTTTATTTTTCCCCTCTTTAAATAAAATTTAAAAAAATGAAGAGTTCTAAGTTTGTCTACATAGTTATTCTTACCAGTAAATTTTATACTTTCAAAATTTTTCTTCTTGTCCTTTAGCATCTGTTTCTTTCAGTTTGGAGAATTCCTTTTGGTATTTCTTGTAGGACAGGTTTGGTGGTGATAAGGCCTTTCTGTCTTGGGTTGTCTTGGAATGTCTCTTTTCACGTCTTTCGGTGTGGCACTAGGGATAGAATGAGGGGCCTCATACATATTAGGCACACGCTTTACACTGCGTCACACCCTAAGCTCTGCTCCCCTTCATTTGTAGAGGGTTCCTTTGCTAGGTGTCGTGTTCTTGGCTGAAGGATGTTTTCCTCCAGCACTGTGAATTTTTTACCTCATTGCCTCGTGGCTGGAAAGTTTCTGCTGGGAAGTGTGATCTCAGGACAGTTGGAACAGGCTGTGTGTTATTTTCTTTTCTCTTGCTACCTTGCATTGTTTTTGATGGAGAATTTTCTGTTATTATTTCTTTGCATATTCTTTCTACCCCTTTGACACTTTTGTTTCACCCTTGACCCCCAGTAAGTTGAATATTTGTACTTTTAATTCCATTCTGAAGTTCCTGTCAGTTTTCTTCATTGCTCTTCACTTTCCCTCTCTGTGTTTTCACAAAGTCATGAACTCATTTATTCTTTCTCTTATTTAAAGTGTTCTGATACTGATTGTTTCTATTGAATTTTTCATTGTGTTTGCTGCATTTTTCAGCACCAGCATTTGTTTGCTATTCTGAAAAATTAGCTGACTGTCTCTAAGTTTCTCTGGTAGAGTAATGAATTTTTTTCTTTCAGTTTTCTAAGTTTCTTTAAAATCACCTATTTTAGATTCTCTAAGAGTTCATACATATTAATTGTTTTATGGTCAGTTGCAGAATCTGCCTATCAGTTAAAATCATGTTTCCATGAAAGTTCTTTACACTTATTGGTGTACAATGATATTGGCACAGTGAATGTTTAGGTGTTTATTACAGTCTTTTTATCTGGATCTGTTTGTGCCTATCCTTCCAGAAATTTTAAGCATTCCACTTACTTCCTTTGCACCTATGGTCATCACCGTTATTTCATCACTGGATGGTGCCATAAATTCAGGTTATCCATGAGTCAATTTTTGGTGTGCTACCATAATTTGGGCCCTAGAGGCTTCCATGGCCCCATCTGTCACAAATCCATAGCTGATGAGTTCAGGATAGACTGGGTTAGTGCCTAAGAACAGTAGTCCACCCTTGCAATCTCCATTGTGGGCCAGTGCACACAGGCACAGCATAGAGGTCTCTGTTACTAGGGTGTACTCTGCCTGCTGCTGTGCTGTGTCCGTGTCAGAGTGTGGCAGACAGACAGAGGTGACCTGGCTGGAATACAACTCCTTCCACCAGGTCCAGGTCTCTGCCTGGCACCCAAGGAGGCCTAAGCTGTGTACCAGCACTGGCCTGGGGATGGGGCCATTGGACTCTTCTTGATTTCTGTTCACCAGTCTGTTACTGAATTCTGTGTCAAAGTTCTGCACTTATTATCCTCTTCACTGGCAGATAATCTCTGTGCCATCCTACTCTCTCACCTTTGTCTGGTCTCTGTGTTCTCATTTTTCAAGATCTGTCTGAAAAGTCAGAACTCTAGATATGTGTTTCCCTATTCTTCCCTGTTCCCCAGAGGGAGAAGCCACTGAACTGTCTGGCCCCAGCCCCGTCCTCCCACGCCCGCTATGCCAAGGTACTCTGAAGAGCCTGCAAGTTGCCCAGCCCTCTTCCATTTTTAGTGGCCCTGAGATATCTTGAATCTCAGCACTGATCTCATGCACGACCAGGTGGAAATGGTTCTGCTGGGTATTTGTCCAAAAGCCAGAACGTTGGCTGCGTGCTCCAACACTGTCCCTCAAGGGAGAAGTCCGGAACCGAGAGTTTTCTTTCATTCATGCTTCACTGAAATGGGGAAGAGGCTCTGGCAGTATGTGTTCTTTTTTGCCGCTAAGATGACACCCTTTCTGGGGAGCATTTAGATTCATGCCAAGCCAATCATAATGCCTCGGCAGTCCCCGAAAACTCTGAGTATTGGACTTGTATTTCAGTTTTCTCTTCTTTCCACAAAAATCTGAGAGCTGGGAGTTCTCTTCTACCATGCTGTGCTGTTGACCAGGAGGAGCAGTGCTGAATCGGTAGCCCCAGTTTTCCTGCTGGCTTTGAGGTGCCTGGTTTCACCACAGGAGCTTCCACACCGGTTTTGAACAGAGGGAATTGATCTGCCTGTTGTTTAGTTGGTGACTCTGTGGAGGGAAAGGGGTTCTGGGATTACTATTCTGCTGCTTGTAGTACACTGTCTACTTTATTACATGAGTTTGTCTATTTTTATACCAATATGTCACTGTTTTAACTAATGTAGCTTATACCTTGTAGCAGAAGTTTTCTAATACATTTCTCTTCATGAGTTCTTAGGTATTACTGATCATTTAAAAATATTATTCAAGTTAGTTTCCACATACATATCTGCAGGAATTTTGTTTGGAATTTTATTGCATTTATAGTTTAACCATGAAAAGCTATATCTTTCCAATGATAATTTATAACACATTAACATATATGCCTCACTATTTACTTAAGAGTTTCTTTTTTTGGTAATATTTTGTAGATTTTTGTTTTTATTTGACTTTTTTTTAAGCTGTCAGATATTTTTATAACTGTTCTTTCAATTTAAATTTTTTTTGGGGGTACTGGGGATCAAACTCATGGTCTCATGCCAGGCAGGTGCTTATACTGCTGAGCTAAATCCCTGGCCCTCAATTTAAATTTTTAAAATTTAAATTCTGTTTGTTGCTGCTGTACAGACATAATATATATTTTGTATATTGTGATTGTTCTTAACTCATGCATTAATTCTTATAGTTTTTATGTGGATTCTTCTTGTTTTTTTACATGCCTGTCATGTCATTTGGGGAAATGGAAGTTTCTTGATTTTTTTCCCCAATCTTTTTTTCTTCCTTTTTTCTTGCTTTGCTTCATGGCAACAGTCAGGACTATGGTGGCTAGAAGGAGTGACAGCAGATATACATATCTTGTCCTCATTTTTCAGAGATAAAAGTGTTGGCGTTTTACCATTCACCATTTTAGCAGTGGGAGTCATGGATATCTTTTTACACAATAAGCTGTTTCTGTCTATTTCTAGTACTGCAGCAATTTTATCATGAATAAATATTTACTAAAATCATTTCCTGAGATGATCACAAGATTTTCACTAATTTTTTGATGTAGTGAATCACATTGATTTTCACATGTTAAATAGTCTTGTATTATTGGAATAAACCCAATTTAATTTAAAAATGAAGAAAGAGGCATATGCCTTTCCTTTCTGAGGTATGTGTACCTTGAGGCAGGGAACGCCTATCACATTTGTCTTATCATGTCTCTTTGGGGAGAACTGAGTCACACAGATTCCCAAGCAATTGCTGATAGAGGACAGCATAATTCCTGTGACTGGATTAGATCAACTCTAATTTATCTTCTGGGAAAGAGGGAGACCTACTTTTCTCTGAAACAAAGGAGTCTGTGCTTGCTACAAACTGTCCTATAAGCTGAAAATTAGGCCTATGGAGGAGATATTAATTGCTACAAATAGTTCAAGAAGTCACCTTAAAATGGCTCCCATTTGTTAGTATAGATACAAAGTTACAGAATACATGTTAGTAAACTGAGTCCAGCCACTAAAAAAAAAATCACATTGCAGTAGAGTTTATCTTAGAAAAAATATCAATCTGTTTGAAACATAAGATTGCTGCAAAGTTAAATAAATGAAACATGGCTGAGTTCTCAAAAACAAATCCATGTATATATGAGACCATGATATCTGATCCTGGAAGAAAAAGAATATTTATTTAGTCAATAATATTGGAAAACAGGCCACAACTTAGGTAGATTAGAATTAAATGTGAAAAGTAAAACTATGAAGTAAATATAACGTACCAGATATCTCAGTGATTCTGATTTGTGGAAGATTGAATCTTCAAATGTATAAGGCATAAGATGAAATGATGAATTTTCATAAAAATTACCAATTTCTGTTCAGTGGATCAGATTGAGATAAATCATTTGAGAAACCAAAAACTGACAAGGGATCAATATCTGCAGTACAAAAGAATCTTTAGAAGATTGAGAAGCAATGGAGAAATAGGCAAAGTAAAAGCTACAGATTTTGAGACTTGAGGTAATCTGGAGAACAATCTGGGGACAGTTTAATTTATTGTGTAAAGGTCTTGTGCAGTCCTTTCCCTCCCTTGGAACTTCTGATCTGGTTGCTAGGGAGGCAGAAACTAAACTATCTGGGTAACTGTATTTGTGTGTCAGAGTATGGTTGATGACCTAAGTATCTATCTCTAGCGGAACAGATGGATGAAGTTTTGTGATTCTCACAGAGGTAAAAATTAAAGCTAGATTTGTATGTATAGATCTTTCAAACATAGTTTTAAGAGGAAAAATTAAGGTCTATTATGTTCTTTACTTGGACAAACCCAAAATGATAATCATACAGAAAAATAGTGCCATACTTAAAATATGCCTACATATCCAACAAAAATGCTAAATTCATTGGAGTGATTTCTTATAGGGGTGTATGTGGTGGTACAGATTGAAGAAGGAGGAAGAAAAATAAAATGAAACAAGAGATGAGCATTGTACGGACAACTGTGACTCTGTCGTGAACTTAGAGTCTGACCAACTCAAGTCTCTGCATTTTAGGTTATATATTTACCACATCTCTATTAAGAGTCTAGCTTCAATGCTAGCTTCTAGCTGAGCATGATTGCTATTTTAAATATTTATGGTCAAGAAGTAAAGGTTAAGCAGAAACTTTAATATTATTATTTAACTTATAGAAATCCTGTATACCACTGTGAATTCTAATGGTACTGGACACATGACTATTTTCTTCAAAATCATGCTAGAAATTACTGCTGGGAGTATCTCACTTCCTTTCATTCTGTCTTAAAGGCTTTTACTTCTGGAAAATTGCAATCAACTTCATCAGTTATTTTACTCTGAATAAACTCAGTTTTACTGCTGTGTCCTTACTCCTTATTTACAACAAATATTAAAACTTAAAAAGTCTTCTAGGCAACATTACTCAGGGTTTCCACAAATAAAGAAATTGAAACAATTTGTGTGTGGCATGTGTGTGTACATGCACACACACACAGACTGACACACACACATATAGTTTATAAAGTGTGGGCTCATGTTATTAGGGAGGGTGAGAAGTCCCACCACTTGCCATCTCCAAACTGGAGGCCCAAGAAGGCTGGAGGTGAAGTTCAAATGCTTGGAAGGGAGTGGAACCTCAGCAGTGCAGACACCAGCATGAAACCTGGAGAACTGGGAACAACAAGGGCAGGACGGAATCTCCCCACTAGCCAGCCAGGTGGGAGAGGCGCAGTTTTACTCTGCCTTTTGTTTTATTCCGGCTCCCAGAGGACTGTGTAATGCCACCACCTGGGAAGGGCCAGCTGCTTAGTCTACTGCTGAGAAGGCTGACTTCTTTTTGGAGAAGTTTATACTTAGATAGCTGAATGTCTCCTGGCCCAGGCAAATTCACATGCAATATTAGTACAAGGGCTAGTGACTGGGTTTTACTACTTTTTTCTGTATCCTTTTGTCTTCCATCTAGCAAAGAACTTTGAGCCCATTTTATACTAAAGGTTTAAGCAGTGGTGCAGAACTGACCATATTGCTCTGTGTAATCCAGATTTATTCTTTTCCTGATTAAAATACTGTTTTAATGTTTGTTTACTGACTACTTGTTATGTGTGAAGACATAAATATAATTTTATTGATCATAAATTTTGATGACCTGAGAAGCCTACTAAGATTCTAATAAGAGCCAAAGCAATCGTGGCAGAATGTGACATTGCTAAGGTGTGGATAGGCTGAGGAAGAGAAAGGACTCTGGATGTCAGGGCTGGGCAAGCCGTGTCCAGAGTGGGCTGTGTATTCTGTTAGAAACCTATGTGGTCAGAGCACTGTGCGCAAAATGTTCAGAGCTCTGGGAAGCAGTAGAAATGATTGAGTGGATTCCAATTGTACAAATTAAAAACAGTGAATTCCAGCCTAGTCTCAAAAGATAGGAAAAAAAAAAAAAAAGCCAAGTTCTGTTATGTTGTTGGTGCCACACTAAAATCATGTCCTGTTAGAATTCTTAAAATAATGGCTGACTTGTTTTTGTAACTTTTGCTTCAGGATTCAGAGTTGAAAATCTGTTTTAGATGAATTACCCAGAGAAGTAGCTTGAATCCAGGAAGATGACATGGGACATGTCTATGTTATAGCCATCATTTATTTAGGTCCAAACACCTGGGGTTCCTTCCCTATCCTTTGTCTGGGTTCATGAAACTGCTGGAAATAGTGTCAAGAGTAAAGCAATGAAAGCAAACTCTAGAAATAGAAAAACAATCTAGGCTTTGATGAGTGAGTTTTCTTCTTCCTTTTGTTTATATAGAACAAACAACAACCATTATTGTCTATCTATATAGTATCTGACTTCCAAATGGATGACAAGGGAAGAAAACATTAGAAGGGACTGATTATTCACTGGGGTAATTTGTGATATGCTTGCTTGACTATAGATATGGCTTTTTGATATCTTTATATTATACATAATTATGTTTATCCTTGGGCACATTATTTAATACTTTTGATTCATTTTCCAGACCTGTAAAAGAAGATAATTAGATTACATCAAGACTAAATGAAATAATGTCCTTTACATTTAATTAGGGCAGTGATCAGTACATGAAGAACTCAATAAATTCTAGTTAATACAGGATCAAAATTTTATGCATAGCAATTGATATTTTAAAAAACCAATTCAATTTTCTATAATGAAGCTTAAGTTGTCCTTGAATCTCTTAGCATTCCTTGACCAGAAAACTTTATCCTTTCTCTCATATTCTAGTACTTTTAGTACTATGAAAGTACCAACAAGTGACTTTTTAATTAGACTGAAATAGTGTGATCACTATACACTTTTCATCTTATTTTTATGGATATTCTCAATATTATTCTTTCACACAAGTATACATTTTATTTCCCACATCCCTATCCAAGTCACATGTAGATGCACCTACTTGGTGACACTAGATAGTGGATAGAATCAAAGCTGTGCCACAGGCTGAGGAGTCCTTAGCTTTTCCTGACTCTAGCAGCAGTAAAGTACATTTCTATATAGCTGGGTTGGAGTCATGAGACAAAACCAGTAGTTGCCACAGAAAGAAAAGTTAAAAATATTTCTGTAAGCAGTGTGGTGGGAAAGGATTCTTGCTAAAGGTCGAAGATGTGGGGCAGAGTAAGGTTTCTGAAAACAGCTACCATTTTCTCACATTTTAGATAGTTTTCCTCTGAAAGATGTTATGTGTATAAATAGTCACAAATATAACTTTTTAAGGTTATAGCAAGAGTGAATCTTGCTCAAAATCAAATAGTAGAAATGACTTGGACCCTGCTGAACAACTTCACATTTATTTTCTTCACATAAATGCTGATTAAACAAAGTTCAATTCCATAAACACCCATGTGTACTGTATTGAAGGCATTCTGATTAGTAATGAGAGGGTTTACATTGCTTGGTTATTCTTAACAAGTCATTAGCCTCTACACTATTAAGAAATTTACAGGAAAGAAAGTTTTTACTTATGAAAATCATAGGAAAAAGGCGACAAAGTAATTTAAGCAAATAGCATGCACATAAGAGCTGACTGAAAGGCTGTTAACTTAGAGGGCAGGCACACTGGGGTTCCAGGTTTCTACTGTGGTTCCCCTGAGCTCCATGGAGACAAGCCTTGAGTCAGATCCACGATGAGCCTCCACAGAAACAGAAAAGCTCTCCATTCTCCAGCATTTGAATTCACGAAATCAGAATTTTATTGCTTTACTTGGATTATTATTACTATTACTATCTTATTTGTTGCTCTTTCAGACAAGTCAGCCAGTTTCTCGTGTCAGAATCACTGTTTCCTAGCACTCAAGAAAAGCATTGTTTTTCGTAATGGATCCTTGGCCTTATAACATATTTACTCTATCACATAGTTTCTCCTGAAGAGGAATGACTACTCATTTTGCTGAACACATGGTTTGGTTTCATTTTGCACATCTGCAGGCAGAGGCCTATATTCTAATACGGAGCAGTCGCCCTCCTCCCGGCTCATGTCTACTGCTGTCCTGCACCTATTTGGTCCCATTTGCCCTGGCATAACTTTCTTAACAGTGACTACTGCAGGGTCAGGAGGAGAGCTGGGCGATATTGCCATTTGGTGAAGAAAGAACCAAAGATTAGGTGGAACATATTTGCAAGTGCGTTTAAAAAAATATCAACATGTCCTCATTTTAGGAGCACAAATTGTCATTTTCAGTGGGAGGTTTTCTGTTCTGTGGCTGAAGTCCACACTCTTGGAGATGGATGCCCTTTGAGAAGTCTGCTTTCTTTTGACAAAGGGGTATGTTATCTACTCCAAAAGTAAGGATTCCTAAAGTAAAAAGCACAAAACATATCATTTAGCTTTTTTTAAGGAATATAGCACAACACTAAAGACAGGAAAATAAAAGATATACTCATCAAAGTTCTGACTTATCAGTACCATGGTTGCTGCTTCCTTGCCTGTTGTAGTTTTGCACCTATTTTTGTCTTCTTATTTTGTACAGTGGACTATTCTTGTTATCTGGTAATTTCCTAGAGGACAAAGCTTTACGGTATAAAAAGGACCATCTGGTTTCTTAACCTTTACTGATTGTGTGTTCCTGATATTTTAGGCCTGGATAACCATAGCATATAGTTTGGGGAGCTCTTTTTGGCCTATTCTTTGGATGGTGCATTTCTGATACTTAACATTTCACATTACATTTCTGTAGTATGTTTTATATCAATGCCATATAACTTGAGGCCAAATCTGGTAAAATATAAATAAGTTCTCTCACCCACCCTCAGTACCAGGAATCAAACTCACAACCACACACTTGCCAGGCAGATGCTCTGCTGCTGAGCTATGTTCCTGACCCTAAATTCCTTTTATCTTTAAAAGCATGGTTTCCAGAGTATGTGATTATTTCTGATAAGTCATATGCAATTCTTTCTTTTTCTTTCTTTCTTCCTTTCTTTCTTTCTTTCTTTCTTTCTTTCTTTCTTTCTTTCTTTCTTTCTTTCTTTCTTTCTTTCTTCTTTCTTTCTCTTTCTTCTTGCTTTCTTTCCACTTAAGAATCCACATTTTAGGGGTGAATCTGTATTCATTCTGATTTGTCTCACTCTATGCATGTCCAAGACCTAGGACGAAATGAGGTGGTAGAAATTGTGCACTATGGTATCAACTTGCTCATTGAGGAATTCAGGTTCAGAGTGTCTCCTCATCTCCCAGTGAAGACAGTGTTTCTCAGCCGATGCATGAATTCAGCACTTTAGTGTACTTAAATGTAACACAGAGAAGATGTTTTTGCATGGAGTTTCAGTTTTTCTACTAAGGATAATACCATAATATACTCCACTCTATTCTGTGAAGACTGAAGATTTGTCTTTAAGTGATTTTTTAACCTATTCCCCATTTACAGTTTATATTACAGTCAAAATCCTGATATAGTTGAGTTCAAAAAGTAACTAAATTAAGTTATACCACTGTACATTTTGCATAGGAACATCTTTGACATTCTCCTCTTGGATCTCCTTCTCTCCAAAGAGAAGATTGGAAATTGTAGCTGGAGGGAGAAGGAAGGTGTTTGGTTTAAAAATTTATGGAACTGGTAAGATAGAAGCTTAGACTATGTCAGCCTGCTTCAACTCTGGCTGATCTGTGCCAACAGAACAAAAAGATTGCTTTAGGATCAACCTGGAAAAAGGACAGAAGTTCTTTATACATACTCATAAATAGTTCAACAACAACAACAAAAACTTTTCTTCTAATTTATTTCTTCTTTTTTTTGAAAAAATAATATTATTTATTTAAAGAGAAACAAAAGCATGTAAATGGTAGAGATAATACAGAATTCCAAAAAATATAAACAGTAACAAATCACTAGTTAATAAATTACATGTAATTTATTAACTAGTGTTGTTCTAACTCTTAGAAATAGTTGTTCAAGTTACAAAATTAAAGCACACAGAGAGTCAAACAGTGAGAGTGTAAACAGCTATGCATGCATGACTCTCTGCATGTATTTCTATCCTTTCTGTATTAGAGGGAAAAACAAAACTTAGAAGACAAAACAAAACAAATTCCTATAAAAACATGAAACCAAAAAGTCATATAAAACCACAGTACAAGGTGATCTACAATGATTACTGTGTTGTTTCTTATTATCTTCAATAGAATGTCTATATCATCAGGCATAATTGAATATAGCAATATAATTGAGTATAGCAGTAAATAACAATATTAGTACAAATAAAACATTGTAGACAGTATAAAACTTCAAAGGCAGGTAATAATCAAACCATAGTGGATATTCTAGTGGATCTTGTCATCTTAAGTGCAGTTGCCTACACTATCAGACTTGATACTATCAATCATAACAGCTTTGAATAAAATTTATCAATACAAAACAGCAATCCAACAAACCAGATTCGATTATGATCAGTCATGGTAAAACAGTGTAGGTTTTATAGAGCTTTAGATTAAGTTAATAGGAAATTAAGAATGATTACCATACTATATCCTGTTGTTTTTGAGATCACTGTCTGTGCCCTCAAATCTAGTAGTACAGGTAGAATGACTGGAACAGAATATAATACATTTAAGCAGAGTAGTGTGAGTAATGTGGGTTTTAAATCCTGGTGCCCTATTAACAATATAGTGTATCAAAGCCATCTATGTTAGAGATTCTAATTATCCTTCTCTGCCTCATTTTTGCCATGCTATTTTTCTGCCTTTGTTTGTCTAGTTTTCTCTTTCATTCTACTGACTGCCCCACTCATTGAGGCCTTTCTGCCACTGTTCCTAAAATCCTGGTATTTTTTTCTCTCTAAAATGTCCTTCAGTATTCTCTGTAGAGTTGGATTGGTGGTCACAAATTCCCCCAGTTCCTCTTTGTCATGGAAGCATCTTGTTTCTCCACTAATTTCTAGCAACAGTTTTGCAGGATACATCAATCTAGGCTGCAGGTTATTTTCTTTCACAGCTTGGAAGACTTCACTCCAAGCTCTTCTTGATCTGATGGTCTGTGTGGAGGAGTTAGCCATGATTCTGATGGGCTTCTTTTATAGGTAATATGTTTCTTTTCTCTCATTTAGTATTCTCTCTTTTAGTATTCTGTTTTTATATTGAATTTCTGGTATCAATAATTATATATCTGGGTGTAGATCTGTTTTGGTTGAAGGTGGCTGGAGTTCTGTATGCCTCACATAACCGAATATCATTTTCTTTTCCCATGCTTGGGAAGTTTTCCTTAATTATTTCCGTGAATAGTCTTTGTAATTCGCCTGTATGTATTCCTGCTTCTTCATTCACATTTCTTATTCTTAAATTGTAGATTCTCTTGTCATGTTCTAGCCTTTGTATTGTTACTGCCTGTTTCCTTGTTGTTTTTAAGAGATCTTTCCTTTCATGATCACACATTGCAAACTTGTCTTCAAGTTTTGATAGTCTATCCTTAGTTTCTTTTAAGGTGTTTTGCCAGCATTCAATAGAGTTTTTAATTTCCTGATAGTCTCTTTGAATCTGCTTCATGTATTCTATATTTTCTTTATATTCTTTATTGAATGTTTCTCTCTCTTTTTGTGTTCCTCCCTTCTTCCATTTGTATCTTCCTGAGAGATGCTTCCTGAGAGCATTCCTTTTATTACTCTACTCATATCTTGCTTTACCTGATTTAATATTTCAGTTTTGAGCTCATCTACAAGGTCCCGAAGATATCTCTTAATGTCCATTGAAGCCATGTCTGATGTTGTGTGTTTGCTGCCCTCAGTCTCCCTTGTTTTTCCTTCTCCTGGATCAGGGCTCTCAGCGTTCTGGGCTGGGGGCCTCTTCCTGCCTCTCTCTCCTGTCATGGCCCTGGCTTCCTCCACACAGGTTACAGTGCAGGTCCCAACCCCCTTCCCTGTTGGCCACATTTCCTCCAAAGCATGCTGTCAAGGGACCTCTGTCCTCTCCTGCCTGCTCTTGTCACTGAGATGTAAGCAGTGGTTGCATATGCCTGCCCCTCCCCACCGGGCCAGCCAAACTTCAGGTGCCTTCACCAGGGTAGTGCGTGCGAAGCACAGGGAATCAATTTGGGACGGCTCATTGGGTTCCAGCCAGGGGTGTGGCCCAGTCCAAGCAAATTTCATGAATCTGCTCTGGGGAGGGAGCAACCAACTAAAGTCAGTGTTGCTCCCAGTTCAGGCTACTCCTGCCCAATTCCAACATGTTGCCCATTTGGTCACACCCTTCCTGTGGGGTGTGTGTCTCATTCCCAGTACTGACTGTGGATTAATGAAGGTCCCTTCACCAGCTCCACTCTCACTGGGCTCACCAACCCCCGACTTCAGTGCTGCTGTGCTTCCTGTGAGTGGCAGGTGGAACGAATTTGGGTGGCTCTGCTTGCTGGCACGGATTCAAGCTGGCACAAACTTGGCAGATCACTGTGAAAACACTGTGTCCCATAATTTTTAGCTCTTTCAGCTGTAGTCCCAAAGTATTTGATGATTTTTTTTTTACATTTTAATTTCTTCCTGTGTCAAGAGAATCCATCTCCCTCTGTCTGGGTCTCTCCAGGGTGTTAATTCTGTCATATGAGTTGTTTCTCCTGCGAGGCTTTGTATTTCGTTGCTCACTGCTTGGCCATCTTATCTTCTTATTTCTTCTTTTGATTTAGGTAGTGTTTAATTTTATGTAAGCACTGAGAAAAATTACTGAGTTTTACTTTTAATTTTATTCAAGAAATTCACTTAAAAACTGAAGTAGGGAGGTTGCAAGATGGCCGACTGAGTGGCTAAATGATAAGAGAGCCTCTCTGAAAAAGAAAAAATAACAACTCAGACACTGGAATCTGGCAACATGGAGAAAGCCAGATAAAAAGAGAGGAATTCTCATGACCCAGGAAGAAACTGAGGAAAAAGAAAAAGAAAATAAAAGAAAAAAGAAAGAAAGAAGAAGAAGAAGCATGGACAGAGGGTGGAGCTGGGAAAGCCCTGATCATTGTACTGGCACATCTTAGAATCAGGTGACTCACGATCAAGCTGAGATCACGGCCCTGCCAAGAGTGGGGGTTGGTGAGCTCCAGAGCCTTGGCTGCAGGAGGCACTGCAGCAGGGAGTGGAAACAGCCAGTCAAGCTGCATGAACTTTGGTGAGTGATGGGAACTGGATTCCCCAAATTGGGAGGACTGGCTGGGCGACATTTTGGAGTTAGGCAGGGCCTACTTGAATCAAAACCCAAGGCAGCGTCTGCTGATGTCTTCTAGTCCAAAGCAGATTGGTGGGATAGACTCGGGCAGGGCCACGCCCCTGGTTGAAACCCAATAGCCAGGGACAAGGCTTTTCTGGGCCAGTGGCATCCCCAGGGAACACACAAACTTGTTAAGCATAAACTGGTTGACTGGCATAGGGGGAGGTACCAGCTCTCAGCATGCAACTCACAGATCCACAGCAGACTGGGGGATGGTACTTCCCTAGCAAGTGTGCTGCAGAAAAACTGTAAGCAACACAAAAGGCCCAGAGACCTCCAGCACCCACCTGTCTGAAGGGGGCCAGAAACATGACAAGACAGAGAAAGAGCAAAAGGTCTCCAACTTCAGAACCAGGGAAAGTGAGTCCAACAGAGGAAAATGCAGAGGAGATTGAGAGCAGCAAACCTGTAATGTCAGAGACAGCCTCATCAGAAATAAAGAAATACCTCCATGACCTCATCGTCAAATTTAAATCTGAAATTCTAACTCAGGTAAAGCAAGATATAAGAAGATTAATAAAAGAAGTCCTGGGTAATCCTCAAGTAGACACAAATGAAAGAATAGAGGAACCCAGGGAAAGGAGAGAAGCCTTTGATGAAGAATATAAACAAAACCTAGAATATATGAAACAGATCCAAAGAGAATATCAGGAAATTAAATACTCCATTGAAAGCTAGTAAAACCTTTTAACAGAAACTAAAGACAAACTTTCAAAACTTGAAGATAGCTTTGCAAAGTATGATAGTGAAAGGAAGGATCTCTTAAAAATAACAAGGAACCAGGAAGCAATGATACAAAGGCTAGAAGATGACAAGAGGATTTATAACCTAAGAATAAATATGGGAATGAAGATGCAGCAACAAATACAAATGAAATAAAAAGTCTATTCACAGAAATAATTAAGGAAAACTTCCCAAATATAGGTAACAGAAGTGAAGTTCAGATAAATGAGGCATACAGAACTCCAGCCAGCTACAACCCAAACAGATCTACACCCAGATATATAATAATCAGGATCCCAGAAATCCATCACAAGAACAGAATATTAAAAGTGGTCAGAGAAAAGAAACAGATTACCTATAAAGGAAAACTCATCAGAATCACAGCAGACTTCTCAATGCAAACCATCAAATCACAAAGAGCTTGGAGTGAAATATTCCAAGCCCTGAAAGAAAATAACCTCCAACCCAGAATGATGAACCCTGCAAAACTGTCTCTCAAAATTAATGGAGAGACAAGATATTTCCACGACAAAGAGGAACTGGGCGAGTTTGTGAGCACCAATCCAGCCCTCCAAAGAACACTGAAGGACATTCTAGAGAGAGAGAAGAAAACCACCAGGGTTCCAGGACTAATGTCAGAAAGGCCTCAAAGAAAGGGGCAGACAGTGGAAGGAAGGAGAAAAGTAAACAAATAACAACAGAAAAATAGCATGGCAGAGATAAGACACAGAAGATTGGTTATATCACTGTTTTATCTTGACTGATTTTATTTGAATCTGGTATGCTTGAGAGTGTCGAGTCTAAGAAAAGGGCAACTACTCTGAAGATAACAGGATTCAATAGGATACACATTCTGGTTTGATTGTTAACTGCCTTTGAAGTCCTATAATGTCTCCAATGTTTAGATTTTATTAATAGTATAAAGCAATGCTAAGTTTATACTATATTTGATGATATAGATAATTTTATTGAAAATAACAGGAGACATCATAGTGACTACTGTAGATCACCTAGTGTTGTGTTTTTGTATGTTCTTTTCATTTTGTGTTTCTCTAGGAATTTGTATTGCTGACTTGTTTTGATTTGTTTCTCCCTCTAATACAGAAAGGCTAGGTATATGTGTAGAGACTTATACATGTGTAGAACTTCTAAGTAGTTTATGAGAATGAATTATAGTTATTGTAAAGAAAAAAAAGGAAAAGAGAGTATTCTAAAGGATATAACTGCATGTATGTTTGAGTGTGTGGAATTAACAACCATGTTGCTAAAATTTTAGTTGGATGGACGAGCAAAACTGACTGTAGTCTCACTGTTTGGATGTCTACTTTGTGGACTTTACTTTTGTAACTTGAACAACTGCATCTAAGAGGAAAATATGTAATTATCAACTAGTGATTTCTTACTGGTTACTATTTTTTTGTTTTGGTTTTGAGATTTTGTATTGTTTTTACCCTCTTTCTGTTTCAAAATTTTTTCTTTAAATAAAAAAAATTTTTTAAAAAGCAAGAGGAGGAAAAGAAAGTGCTCTAAATGAGATAACTGTATGTATACTTAAGTGTGTAGGATTGATAACCATGTTACTAAGTTTTTGTTGGATCGGGGAACAGAACTGTTTGCAGCCTCACTGTTTGAATGTCTACTTTGTATGCTTTAATTTTGTAACTTGAACAACTATATCCAAGAAGACAATATGTAATGTATCAAATAGTGATTTCTTACTCTTTATTTTGTTTTTTGAAATTCTGTATTGTTTCTACCCTTTTTTCTGTTTTGCTCCCCCCCATAAATAAAAAAAAACTGAAGTAGCTAAAATTTTAATTATAAAATCAGGGGAGGTAGCAAAAACAATGGAAAGAGTATCACCTTGAAGTAATCTAAAGTTTTTTTAAAGTGTTGCTTTTAATGATTAGAAGAGGTTAGAAAATTCCAGAAGTTAATAAATTCTTACTCTTAATTCAGGTGTTGTGAAAGAAACTTAATATCAGGTTTCATGGCTGTCTTAGTTACTTTTTACTCATTGTTGAGACAAAATACCTGATCCCCAAAATTTAGGGAAAGAAAGGTTTATTTCTTACAGCTCCTGGAGGTTTCAGTTCATACTCAGTTGTCTCCAAGGCAGCGTGGCATGGCGGGGCTGCCATTCATGGCCGTTGCAAACAGCAAGACACAAGCTAGCAGGAGAGAGACACACTTTCCTGCCTTTACATCATATCCTGGCTCCACCCCTAGGCAGGCGTAGCACTCACACCACCAATCCGAGTGCTAGACAATAAACCAATAACAAATGCTAGATCTTATTGAGTCCATAATTCATGAGGCTTGGGGTCACTGACATAAACCATGACAGTGGCTGAAATGATGTCCTTTTGTCCAGTCTTCTCTTTGACCAGAGATGCAGTGTGAGAAGAATATCAGTGGCCAGAGAAAATGCTGGTGTCACAGTTGGGGACATGAGACTTGCTTTGTAGATTGAAGGGGTGGAAGATAGTATGGCTTATTCTCTTCCTTGTTTGGAATTTGAAAAGTATATGGATCATTAAATTTATTTAAAAACAAAAAGTGAGAACTGAAATTTCATCTAATGTGTGTGTGCTATAAGTTCTTCCTGAGCAAATGACCCCAGAGAGAGGGGTATTCGTGATAGAGGCCCCGGGATGTTTCACCCTCTCTTCTGCATTCTATACCGATCTCTCTGTCTCTGTCTCTCTCTGCCTGTCTCCTGTCTCTGTCTCTCTCTCTCAGTTTACTACTGTGTCTGCATTCTTTCTCCACTTTCTGTAATTAAGTGCATTCTCAGTAAGAGAAGACCTGGACAAATGCGTTATGTGTTAGGTGAGGAATACTTTGTAAAAGAGATTCTTACCTGGAGCTGAGGGCTTGCTCTTTTTAAGAATTTTCATTTTAAAGAGGGTAAAACTAAACATAACAAAACAAAACAAAGCAGATCAGAAGAAAACAATAGATTTCAAAGCAAGACTACAGGAGATCTTCACTGTCTATCATAATGTCTTGTTTTCTTCTAAATGGTTCTCCATATCTTCACACACAATGAATTCATACAAAACAAAATAGTGTCAAACTGATCAGAACAGAGTGATGAAGATATTATAGGCCTTCAAAACCAAATAATAGGAAAATCAGCAATGGTTGCCATAATGTCTTTTTTTCTCTTCTAAATAGCTGTCCATACCTTCATATATGTTGAAATTAAACAATACAAAACAGACTAAAACCACTCTGAACAAAAAATAAAAGCAGTACTGGATTTCACAGCATGATGATATGGAATCAGCAATGGATACCATAATGTCTCTTTTTCTTCAAGGTAGCTATTCATTTCATTACACGTAATATAATTGATTCTTGTAAACTGTTTAGGAAAAGTTCTACGCAGGTATACGCCTCTACATGTATACTTATCCTTTCTGTATTAGAGGGAAAAACAAAACAAAACAAATTACTAGAAAAACATGAAACAAAAAAGACAAATAAATCATGTTAGCAAAGAGCCCAAAATGATGACAATACAGGCCTTCAAAACAAGGTGGTAGGAGCATAACTAGCGTTGTTGTCTTGCATAATGATCTTTAAGAGTTCCTCAGATCACCAGACACCAATATGCAAAATTGTTCCAATTCTATCAATGTTAACTGTTTTGTTACAACAACTTATAGAATTAGTAGCATGATCATCTTAGCTATCCTAAGTGTGTTTATACAATTTTAGATATTTTTTCTTTTCCTTTCCTTTTTTCCCTCCTTTTCCCTCTGATATTATTTTTTTCCCCTATGAGCAGAGTCCTATCCTTTCATTGCTCTTTTGAGACTTCCCTTAGATTTTTACACAACAGTTATGACTTCTAGAAGATTTTAATGGCAATTCTCTAGTATTTGTAAGATGTATCACATATGCAATAATCACAGACGTGATACAGTTGTATTTTATTCAGGATAAGTGCTTTCTCATCACTCTTCTATTCTAGTACTATAGAGATGAATTAAATTTTTCTTTATTACTCCTAGTTTTCCTCCATTTTAACCTGTCATTGTTGTTCATTCTTCCAGGAGTATTTAGTATTTTCTTTGTCTTAGAGACTTTTTTTCATGTGGGTTGATATCACAATTGCTACATACTTTTAGGAGATGTTCTCCAGGCCACCTTTTCTACTACCAGCCAGGTAACTACTCTTTCTCATAAGTAAAAATGTCAGAACTGTATTTTCCTCCAGGTCTGGCACATGTATTTATAAGAGAAGGCAGGTAAAATTGAACAAAGATCAGGGTGAACATACTAACCTCTTCTCTCTAATAGTTCATTATCTTGCTTTATTGCCTGTTAATCTTTCTGTTGATCCATCAATCCATTTGTTAATTTTTGTTGCATTTCAAGATGAATTGCAGAGAATTCTTCAGGTGGTAGGAGCATAACTGAATTGCAGAGTATGCTTCCCAGTGAAAACTTCTGCATGCATATCATTACTTAGGACTTATTTTTTGTTTACAACTTCTAGTCTTTAAATTAAAATTTACATATCAATAAATACACAAATCAATGTCAATCTACTGAGTTTTAAAAAAAATGTGTACTTGGACTTCTACCAAGATACTGAAGATTGCCATGCCTGTTAGGACATTCACACCACAAATTTCTATGTACCACAAGGACTGTTTTTATATACCTGATTTATAGAGTATAGTGCACAGAGTAGCATAATTGATAAGGAATGCTTTGGGCTTCAAGTAACAACATACCTGTAACAATATACCAAATACGGAAGACGTAGAGTTAAGTTTTGACATATAGCAGACAGAAACTAGAAGAAAGTCAACTGCTGATATTAATTTAGTGACAAAATGACGTCTAGAATAATCTTGAATAATCTTGATTTTTCCCATTAAGTCCCAAGTAGCTTCTGGCCTCATTCAAAAATGTTTATTTGCTTATCCAGTAAGAATTTTGTGTATTTTCTAGGCTCTCTTCCAGTGCCTTGGATGGAACAGCAAAAAATTGCTGCCTTGAAGTAGGAATAAACTAGAAGATTTAACCTAGCTCTGACTGTTCACTGGACAATGATGGCAAAAAGCTTTCTCTGGTCACTTTTCATCCCTTTGTCAGAGAATTTCTTGTTTTTATGTGGATATTAGAAACAAAAATGTGTTTATATATTTTTGCATTTTTTATTTTATAAGTGCATTTTAGATACACATAACATTCATCATAGAGAATTTGTACCTGTACATGACATATCTGGCCTCTTTCTTTTCATTTCTCTCTCCTCCCTTTGATCCTTCTTCCTCTATTTATAAAAGCTTTACTTCCATTTTTCATTCTCTTCTTTTTTTATTGTCCTTTCTCTTCCCTCCTCTCCACATCTTTTGAACATTTTCTTCCCATTTCCCAATATCTATGCTAAAGTTTGGTCACTATTTACACTTTCAGTTTCTCATACCATAGAGACAATACAATATTTATATATGACTATCTAATTTATTTCACTTTGAATATGGTCTCAAGGTGCATCCATTTAGCTAAAAATATCTCAAGTTTATCCTTTTTTCAGGCAGAGTAGTACTCTATTTTATTTTTAAAAATCCACACCTTTATCCATTCATTGATGAGCATTTGGGCTGTTTCCAAGATTTAGCTATTACAAACTGTGCCGCTATCAAAATGGGTGTACATATATTGCTGTAATATGTTTTTTTAAAAATAAATTTTCTAACTTTTATCCCACTAGGGCAATTGTAATATGGTAGAGTTAGCTAATTTACATTGTTTACCATGGGGATGCTTGAACCTACGTTACAGTCTTCAGTCTCCTTGCATTGACAAATTGTACCACTACATATGCTATCATTCATATGCGAGTCCTTTCTTTATTTTCTAAATTGACAGTGTTGATACTCAATTATCTTAATGTTGATAGTAAGACATTTACCAAGGGCCCTTACTCACTGGCATGTGGCCTAGTACAGGAAAAGATCCTGGAATTGGGAGTCAAGAGATTTTCTTCTGTCTCATTTAGCGTAAAAATATAGATAAGTTACTTGTCTTTGGGTCTCAGTTTTCTTAGCTGTGAAACAAGTGAGTTTCATGCTTCCAGAGTGAAGTCAGATGGAGCAACACTTGAATAGTCACTGGATTAAGCACTGCTATATTGCAAAATGCAGACATTGCGAAGGACATGGCATATGTGCAGAGAAGACCTCAGCTTTTCCCCTACCTCCCAACATGAACGGATGATAGAGGTACTGCTCAATAAATATTGTATCACTCAGTTTTAGAATGACAACTTACCTGTACTAGCTATTTTCCTGTCACTGAGATGAAATACCTGATACTTTTTTCAATTTAAAAGATAAGAAGTTTATTTTGATTTATAAGTTTTAGTGGTTTCAGTCCATGGTAGACTAGCTCCAAGGCAAAGATGGTACTATGGAAAGGCAGAGGAAATCTGCTCACCTCATGGCAGCCATGTGGCAGAGAGAAAAGGGAGGAACTGAGGACAGGAATACACCCTCCCAGTGGACCCCCAATGACCCAACTCTTACCAGGCCCCATCTCCTGGAATTTGTGAGTATGCCATGTTGCATGACTGGGTAGGGAATTGAAGTTTCAGGTGGAATTAAGGTCACTATTCAGATGACTTTGAGTTGATACCTCATAAATGAAGTCAGAGTGATGCAAGGTGAGAAAGGCTTAATTCATTATTGGTGGCTTTGAAAATGGAGAAAGGGGCCATAAGACATGAAATTCAGTCTCTTATATCCTCTAGACTCTGCGAGAGATGAGAAACCTGAAGAACTGAGCCATCTTGATTTTAGCCTGGTGAGACCAATTTCAGATCTCTGATATCCAGAAATATGAGATAATAAATTTGTGCTGCTTTTAGCCACTAAATTTGTGGTAATTTGTTATAGCAGTAGGAGGAAACTGATATACTTTCAAATATTACTATGACAGGTAAACTAAATATAATAAGGCTAAGTGGAACTTGGTATAAGTGGGATTGCACAGGCCAAGGCAGACGCGTGGCTGCATGTTAGTAGACCAGATAACTTAATGTTAGAGTGCGTGCTTTTATTCATCAAGGTGCAAAGAATAGTCAAGTCACCAGCTCTAGAAAATTAAATGGGGCCTTTCTTCAAAGAGAAATTGTCCTGTGCATTAGAAGGGCAGTGTTTCAGGAAGAAAAGATGCTTTTTGTAAGTGTTAGAACAAATGTGACTTAGACATACATGAAGAGGCTGAAAGAACTTAATTTTTCAGAGAGAGAGAGAGAGAGAGAGAGAGAGAGAGAGAGAGAGAATAAGTGCTGTAACAGGATCCCAAATTCATGAAATCAGAATGCAAACGTCTTATTCTATCTCAGTTCATTTGAGGGAGTAATTTTGAACTGAGTTCTAGAGGATATGAGAAGCTTCATTTTGTGATCTCTTTTTCCATTTTTACCACTGAAATGGAAAGCAAATGGAGACCTGGAATCACAGCATTTTGAATTTTCTAGTCTCCCAGCCTCATCATATGCTGTTATATCTCCTCTCTTTGCTTTGGGTATTTTCCCTCCTTCTCTCTGCAATCTTAAGAAATAAATATTTCCTTACAACAATTTTCCTTTTAGGCTGCTGAATATTTGTTTTGATAAGGATAATTGAAGACATGGAAAACCCCTGATTACATTGCAGAGTGCCATAAATAGAGTACACATTCTATAAATATTTGTTGAACTATGTTTAATCAACATCTGTTTAAGGCAAATAAATGGAAAATTATTCATTGGTGTCCAAACTATTTCTTTTGTTTGTCTTTGAGTGAGAGAAACTCATGCTATAGCCTAAAGAAAAAATTATGTTCAAGAATAATACTACCTTTAAATTTCACCTTACAGAAAAGAAAATGATGAGAAAAGTTTTATTCAAATACATTAACAGTTCCAAATATTGAAACAAATGACAAATTATAGCAAATATTTGGATTTGGATAGTCATTATTTCCTTTTTATTATGCTTAAAGATGAAACACAGGGATTAGGTTGTGTGATTGCAATGGTGTCTGGGGGCCAGAACACACAGTTGGTGAATCTGTTGTACGTATCTCTTTCCAAATCTGTGCTCAGAGATGTTAGTAATTTGAAATTGATCACGTTGAGAGCATTTGCAACATTAAAGTGAGAAAATGCTGTAAGATTTTTGCCTCTGAAGAGAGATTATATAACACCAGCACATGGCTGGTTCATACTCAGACTATCTGTTAATAAGTGGATTGATGAGGGCTAATTCTTTTGGCAGAGGGATGAGTACAATGCATCACGTTGACCCTGAAAGTGGCTATTTGTTAGGGCTGTAGGATAGTTAACCATGGCACCAATTTAAAAGTTGCATAAGAAATGCCGCACTCTCAGGTTTATTGAAGTCCTGTGTGTGGGTGATGGACTTACTGAAGAGGGAATACACATCCTGGATGTGGATGGCAAAAACCTTTAGGCTTGTTCTCCAGGTAGAGTAAAAAAGGGAAAAAAGGGAATTTCATTTCTGCTTCTTTGGTGGAGCTGCACTCTTGGCCTTTGCTTTGGATGTCTATGTACAGGCTTCCAGAGTAGGCACTTCACTCTTCCAGCTTAGATTCTTCAGCCTTCCCAATCTGGGCACTTTGGTTCCTTGATATAGACTCCAGCAGGATTCTTCAATGAGCTCCAGGTCTTCCACCTTAGACTGGTTGTAAAGTTTGCTACTCTAGTGAACGCTGACTGATACGGGTTCATATTTCTGGATATAGTCTTCATAATTCAGGTGTGACTCTAATTATACAGCATATCCAGCTGTTCTAACTTGGCTGGGACCTTGAACTCCTGTCTCTTCACACTAGGAAGCTGTTAATATTTATACTTAGCTCTTTAGCCTCCCAGAGGCTTTTTTTCAGCTGGGTTTCATTTAGAACATTTCTATGTATCTACAACTTAGTTGTAAAATAATATAAAGTGGGAATTTGTTGGCAAATTTTGGGTTATCTTTCTCTGTGGTGTTGTGCTCTTTGGGACTTTGCCTTTACATGTTAACCTTTTGATTTCCCAGACTTGGACCAATGTCCTGTGAGTCATAAGGAACACTGCTTTTGCTTGTGCTTCATTACTCTTTAGTTAAAGGAAATGAAGTCAGAGGAAAAGAAGTCAAAGTGATGATAGATTCTGTTATGGCTTGGGTCTAGATGTCCTCCTATAGCCTCATGTGTCATAGAGGGTGGGCTTTTCAGAGGTGACTGAATCTAAAGTTTGTGACTGATTCATGGTCTAAAGCTGGGATTAAGAGTGTGAGTGATATACCTGCCCTAGGGCAGGTAACCTACATACAATGTAAGGGCTGATAAAAGGCTTGCTTTCCCCTCCTTTCTTGTTGGTTTTATTGTCTTCTGCCATCATGAACTGTTGCTCATCCACCCTTCCTTGGAATAGCTGATGATGGACTGAAACCTCTACAAACTGTGAGCTAAATAAACCTTTTCTCCCTTAACTTTGGATGTTGAGTATTTTGTCTCAGAAATGAATGAAATAATTAATTAAGACAGAATTTGCTACCAGAATTGGAGCTGTTGCTGTGACTCTATGTGACCATGTGGTTCAGGAACCTTTGGCAATGACTCATGGGAAGAGTTTAGAATGCTTCAGAGATGCCAGCTGAAAAAGTAGAGCTGGAACACCTTAGGCTATATATGGGAGATTCTGGTCAGAGATCAGAAGAATAGAAGGCTGGTAAATACCAGGCTCAGGAAGTTTCAGATGGGAAGAAAGACTGCATTGGTTGATGATGTGTGTTATGGCTTGGCAAAAAGTTTGCCTGAATTTTTATCATGTCCAGAGACTTTGCCTGAGACTGAGATTAAGGGTGGAAGACTAATTAATTTGAAAGAAGAAATTTCAAGGCAGTGGTATGGTTATTGGGGACTTTTAGCCAAATTTATGTTGAGAATCAAGGGCAAAGAGCCCAGTAGAATGATTTAAAACATGAGTTTGGCCAGAAAGGAAGCTTCAGTAATGCTGTAGACTGCAAAGGTAGGGCAGAGAAGATCTTGGTTACTGTGAAGGAACAGGATAATAGAAACAGCGGCCTGGGGACATCAAAAGAAACAGCAGGACTCCACCCTTCACAGTCTCAAGATTGGAAAAGTGAGAGATTTTGCTTTGAGAAGAAAGCTGCAGAACACTATGTTCCAGAATGGTGGCAGCCACACTATGTTCCAGAATGGCAGCAGGATAGAGAATTTGTTCCTCACAATTGGATTTGAAGTGCCCAGTGATCCAGGCACTCGACCCTTACAGCTGAGAGAGAGAGGTAAAACTGGCTATTGCTCTAGCTGGCAGCAGATCTTGGCATGATCCATGAGGCACTGGGTTTAGGTACGCACAGAGTGAAAGAGCTCTGGGTTAAGAAAGGCTCCACCTAGATTTCAGAAGGCCTGGGAAACCAGACTGTGTGCCTCTGAGAGGGCAATGTGTGAAGCTGTGAGTGTGAAGCCAAAGGTGCAGTGAGGAACTCAGAAGTTTGGAGAATCCAAGAGCATGGAAACTGCAAGGAGGGAGCAAAGCAGATTCAAGAGGGAATCCACAGAAGCTACAACTCCCAGAAGTGCCATGGGGCAGAGTCACGCAAGCCCTTTGGAGTTCACATCTTGCCACAGATTGCCTCAGAAGCTGCACTTGGAATGGCATCACTTAATGTTTGCCCTGCTGGATTTTGTACTTGCTTTGGTATCATTTCTTTGTATCTCCTTGTTTACAACTTTTGGAATAGAAATGTCTATCCTGTGCTATTGAATGTTGGAAAACTTTAACTTTCTTTTCATTTGGACAGGGGCTAAGAGTTTGTCTTACATCTTAGAAGAGGCTTGAGACTTGGACTTTTCAGCAATGCTGGAACTATCATGGCTTTGAAAAATCTTAAAGATGGACTAAATGCCTTTTGTGTAAAGGATTGTACATGAGTCTTTGTGCTGCCAGGGGATTTGGGTGTTCCCCCAAAGCCTCATGCAGTCGTGGAGGTAGGTTTTTCAGAGATTTCTGAATCTAGAGTTTGTGATTGATTCATGGTATAATTCTGGGATTACGGATGTGTGAGTTACATCCCTCCTAGGATGGGTAGCCTGTGTACAATATAAGGAGGAAAAGAATTTCCCTCCCTCTCTTGTTGTTTTTGTTGTCTTTTGCCACTATAAACTGTTGTCCCTGTGGCAGAAACCACCATGCCTTAGAGCCAGCTAGTTATGGACTGACACTTCTACAAACTGTGAGCTAAGTAAACCTTTCCTCCCTTAATTTTGAGTGTCAGGCGTTTTGTCTCAGCAATGAAAAAAAATAACTAAAACATCCTTCATTTCCTGTGTTTTCCAGTTTTGAAGTCACATAGACCCTCAAAGACCTCTGGTCTTTGATACCTTATAGTGTCTTTAATTAATCTTTTAATATTTTTATTTTCCAGCTTTAATAATTACACTGAGTGAGAGAGTTAGTCCATTACCCTTTATGTTGTCCATCACCAGAGTTATAAATCTGTAGGAAAGCTTTTCAGGCTAGAAATGTTATTGAATTTTCAAGAAAACTAATTTCAAAAGCTATTCAGTATTTGATTATCATAGTTGGGGTGGCTCTCATTCAGAAAAGACTGAGTATTAACGTTGAGCTCAAAACATTAACAAACTTTACCACTGGTAAGCCATGGGATATATACGACAAGCAAGGACATTTAGCTTGCATGATGACAAAATGAGCAACAGAGCTGAAAATGTTTTCATGTAATGTTCAGGAACCACAAAATAATTTTCTTTGGATTTTGGGAACCATTTAAAATTTAAGAGAAATCCTTAGCTCATGGACCATAGAAAACCTATAGTCATAGTTTGCCATATTCTAGTATATACTATTAATTATAAACATTAATTTGAAATGTAGACTCCAATAATCAATTCTTTTCGCTGCGTTCACCCTGTGTCTGGATGCCAGAATTCCTAATTTTTATTCCCTATCTTTCATTTATAAGTTCTATGATCTGGGATAAGTTGCTTAATTTCTCTCTGTTTAATTCCCTTTCTGGAAAAATAGAGATAAAGTACGTATGCTGTAAGGTTATTATGATAATTAAATGATTTAACAGGATTAAATAATAAAGGCAGTTTCCTTGGTTACTTTGAAGAATGGGTAGTGGGAAACTCAAGAAAAAAATAGCAAAATCTGGGAAAAACCTCTGAATATTGTATAAATACCCTGTGAATGTACATATTACTTTTTTTATTTAAAGAGAAAAAACAGGAAAAAGGTAGAAATATAGAATTTCAAGAAAAGATAAACAGTAAGAAATCACTAGTTGATACATATTGTTCTTTTAGAAATAGTTGTTCAAGTTACAGAATTAAAGCACACAAAGTGGACACTCAAGCAGTGAGAGTGCAAACAGATCTGTTCAACAATCCAACAAGAACATAGAAATATGGTCATCAATCCCACACACCCAAACATACATGCAGCTATATCTTTTATAGCACTTCCTATTTCCTCTTTTTTTTACAATAGCAATTATACATTTAAAAAATTTTATTTAAAGAGAAGAAAAACAAAACAAAACAAAAAAGGGTAGCAATAATACAGACTTCTAAAAGAAAGAAAGAAAAAGGAGAATGAGAAAAAGCCCCACTAAGAAGTCAGTAATTTATAAATTACGTACTGTCATGCTGGATGTAGTTGTTCAAGTTACAAAGTTAAAGGGTACATAGTAAATATTAAAACAGTCAGACTACAAACAGTTCTGCTCAAAGATCCAACAAAGATTCATCAGTATGGTCACCTATTTTACACACTGAAACTTACATGCAGTTATATCCCTTAGAGCACTTTCTTTTTCTGTCTTTTTTACAATAGCAATTACACATTTTGGTTTTATTACTCTTGTAGTTCTTATTTACTTTTTACACTAGAGACATAATATGGTATTTATAAATATGATTCTTATTTATTTCACTAATGAGGATAGTTTCAAGTTGTCTCCATTTGCCTATGAAGGCCTCAAGATCATCCTTTTTTATAGCTGAGTAATATTCCATTGTATAAAAATGCCACATCTTTTTCATCCACTCTGTAGTTGATGGGCATTTTGGTTGTTTACAGGATTTAGCTATCACAAACTGTGCAGCTATGAACATGGGTGCACATATATCACTGTGATATGAATTTTTCAGTTCTTTGGGAAAAATGCCCAGGAGGGGGATAGCTGGATTGAATGGGGCTTCCAATCCTAGTCTTCTGAGAATTCTCCATATGGATTTCCATAATGGTTGCACCAGTCTACATTCCCACCAACAGTGGAGCAGTGTTCCTTTTCCCCCGCAGCCTCGCCAACATTTGTTATCAGTTGATTTCTTGATGGCAGCTATTCTTTCTGGAGTAAGGTGGAATCTCAGTGCTGTTTTAATTTGCATTTCTCAAATGACCAGTGATGGTGAACATTTCTTCCTGTATTTATTTGCCATTTGTATATCTTTCTCTGAGAACTGTGTGTTCATCTCAGACGCCCATTTTTGGAGAGGGTCTTTGAAATTGGGGGGCTTGATGTTTTTCAATTCTTTATATATTCTGGACACAAGTCCTTTGTCTGAGAGGTTTCTGGTTAAAATTCTTTCCCACTCTGTTGGTTTCCTTTTCACTCTGTTGGTGATTTCCTTTGAAGTGCAGAAACTTTTCAATAAAGTGAGATCCCACTTGTTGATTCTTGGAAGTGTTTCCCGTGCAGTTTGCATTTTGTTCATGAATTCTCTGCCTACCCCTATGTCTCCAAGACTTCTACCTACCTTGTCTTCCAGTAGATTTAGTGTTTCTGTTTTAATATTGAGGTCTTCGATCCATTTAGACTTTAGTTTTTTGCATGGTGATATGCATGGATCTAGTTTCAGTCTTTGGCATGTAGAGAGCCAATTTTTCCAACACCATTTATTAAAGAGACTATCCTTCTTCCAGTGGACATATTTAGCCCCTTTGTCAAATATCAGGTGGCTGTGTGTCTTTGTAGTTGTGCTTGCATCTTCTAATTTGTTCCATTGATCCTCATGTCTATTTCTTTGCCAGTACCAAGCTGATTTTATCACTGTGGCTTTATAGTACTGTTCCAAGTCAAGAATTGAGATGCCTCCTGCCTTGCTTTTGTTGCCTAGAATTGCCTTTGCTATTCTAGGTTTCTTCTGTTTCCAAATTAATTTTAGTAGTGTTTTATCAAGATCTGTGAGGTATGTCAATGGTTTTTTGATTGGGATTGTGTTAAATCTGTATAACAGTTTTGGGAGTATGGCCATTTTCACAATGTGGGTTCTTCCTAACCAAGAGTAAGGAATGTCCTTCCATTTTCTAATATCCTCTTCAATTTCCTTTTTCAGCATAGTATAATTTTCAGCATATAGGTCTTTTACATTTTTAGTTAGCTTGATTCCTAAGTATCTCATTCTTTTACATGTTATTGTAAAGGGCGATATTTCCG
>PVLA01003695.1:153509-203242 GCA_004027455.1 Hydrochoerus hydrochaeris
TTAATGGAGTTTTTTGGGTCTTCTATATAGAGTATCATGTCATCTGCAAATAGTGATAATTTAACTTCTTCCTTTCCTATCTTTACTCCTTTTATTTCTCTCTCTTGTCTGATTGCCCTGGCTAGTGTTTCCAGAACTATGTTGAAAAGGAGTGGTGAGAGTGGACATCCTTGTCTTGTTCCTGATTTTAAAGTGAAAGATTTCAGTTTTTGTCCATTTAGTATAATGTTGGCTGTTGGTTTGTCATAGATGGCCTTTATAAGGTTGAGGTAGACACCGTGTGTTCTGAGTTTCTGAAGGGTTTTTATCATGAACATATGTTGTTGGACTTTGTCGAAAGCTTTTTCTGCATCTATTGAGATGACCATGTGGTTTTTGTTTTTGGCTCTATTGATGTGGTGTATTACATTTATTGATTTGTGTATGTTAACCCAACCCCGCATTCCTGGAATGAACCCCAGTTCGTCATGATGTATAATCTTCTTGATGATTTGCTGCATTGTATTTGCCAGTATTTTGTTGAGAATCTTTGCATCAATGTTCATTAGTGAGACTGGTCTATAGTTCTCTTTTTTGGTTGGATCTTTTTCTGGTTTTGGTATCAGAGTAATACTTGCTTCCAGGAATGATTTAGGAAGGATTGCTTTTTTCTCAATTTCATTGAAGAGTTTAAGGAGTACTGGCATCAAATCTTCTCTAAATTTCTTGTAGAAATCAGCTGTGAATCCATCCAAGCCTGGGCTTTTCTTTGTTGGTAAGTTTTTAATTACATTTTCAATTTCAATAGCTGATATTGGGTTGTTCAAAATTGCTATGTCTTCTTGGTTGAGCTTTGGTAGTTCACAGGTTTCTAGAAATCTGTCCATTTCCTCTGTGTTTTCCACTCTATGTGAGTAGAGATTTTCAAAGTAGGTATTCATGATCTTTTGAATTTCCATGGGATCTATAGTAATTTCTCCCTTTTCAGTTCTTATTGCATGAATTTGGGTTTTTTCTTTCTTTCTCTTGATAAGGTTAGCTAGGGGCTTGTCAATTTTGTTTATTCTCTCAAAAACCAGCTTTTTGATTCATTAATTCTTTGTATTTTTTTTTTAGTTTCAATTGCATTGATTTCTGCTCTAATCTTTACAATTTCCTCTCTTCTATGAGCTTTGGGTTTAGCTTGCTCTTCTTTTTCTAGAAGCTTGAGATGGAGCATTAGGCTGTTTATTTGTGCTTGTTCTGTTTTCTTGATATGACAATTTATTGCTATATATTTCCCTCTTAAGACTGCTTTCATTGCATCCCACAGATTACAGTATGTTGTTTCTATATTTTCATTGAATTGTAGGTATTGTTTTATTTCTTCTTTAATTTCATCTGTAGCCCACTGGTTGCTCAAAAGGCTGTTATTTAATCTCCATGTATTTATGCAGGTTTTATAATTTCTTTTGCCATTAATTTCCAATTTCAGTACACTATGGTCAGATATTATGCATTGTATGATTTCAATACCTTTGCATTTACTTAAGAATGTTTTATGGGGTAATAGATGGTCTATTTTGGAGAATGTCCCATGTGCAGCTGAGAAGAATGTGTATTCTGATGTGGTTGGGTGGAACACTCTATAAACACATATTACTTTTTAACACAGGCTTTATAGGTTTTAAATTTCATTTTTTTAAAAAAATTTATTTCAAAGAGAATAAAACAAAAGAGGACAGATTAAGCAGATCAGAACAGAACAATGTAAGCAACACAGCACTTCACAACAAGGCAATCAGATATTAACAGTAGCTATCATAATGTCTCTTTCTTTGAAATAGTTGAGCATAGCTTCAAACACAATAATATCAAATATAACAAAATAGTATAAAACCATTCAAGAGAATGAAAATATTACAGGGTATTTTGAACCAAATAACAGAAAATGAACAATGGCTACTATAATATCTCATTTTCCATAAAAAATTTGTTTATACTATCGCACATATTAAAATCCAATAAGACACAACATGATAGAACCAATGGAAAGAGAAGAACAAAAGCATGGTAGGACTTCAAAGTAAGATGATATTAAATCAGCAATGGTGCAATAATGTATTGATTTGTTCAGAATAGCTGTTCATACCATCACACATAATAAAATCAAACAAAACAGAATAAAAACAATACAACTAATGACTGAAAACATTACAAGGCTTCAAAGCAATGTAATGGGGAATCATGATAAGATCTTATGCACTCTTACCATTTCTTACACTAGGGAGACTATACGGTATTTATACATGTGAGTTTGATTTATTTCACTTATGAGTATGGTCTCAAGTTGCATCCATTTATTTATAAATATCTCAATGTGATCAGTTTTATAGATGAGTAGTACTCCGTTGGATAAAAATAACCACGACTTTTTTTTTATCCATTCCTCAGTTGATGGGCACTTAGGTTGTTTCCAAGATCTGGCTATTACAAATTGTGCCACTATAAACATGGGTGCACATATATCACTGTGGTATGATGTCTTCAGTTCTTCTGGGAATATGTCTGGGAGGGGAATATCAGACTTCCAATCCTAGCTTTTTTGAAGAATCTCCAGACTGACCTTCACAGTGGTTGCACCAGTCTACAAGCCCACCAACAGTGCAGAAGAGTTCCTTTTTCCCCTCAGTCTCTCCAGCATTTGCTGTTGGTAGTTTTTTTATCCTGGCCATTCTTTCTGCAGTGAGATGGAACCTCAGTGTGGTTTTAATTTGCATTTCTGCAATGACTAATAATGCTGAACATTTTTTCATATATTTATTTATTTGTATTTCTTCATCTGAGAACTGTGTTCATCACTTCAGATGCCCATTTTCATATTGGGTCTTTGAATTTCGGGGGTCTGATTTTTTTTTTTATTCTTTCTATGTTCTAGACAGAAGTCCTTTATCTGAGGGACCATTCACTAAGATTTTTTCCCAATTTGTGAGTTTTATTTTTACTATGCTGGAGATTTCCTTAGACATGCAGAAACTCTTAAATAAGACGTTATCACAATTATTGATTCTGGGAAGTATTTCCCATACAGTTTGATTCTTGTTCATGAATTCTCTATCTACCCCATGTCTTCAAGATTTCTACCTACTTTTCTTCAAACAGATTTAGTGCTTCTGTTTTAATATTTAGATCTTTGATCCATTTAAACTTTAATTTAGTACGTGGTGATAGGCATGGATTAGTTTTAGTTTTTGGCATATGGAGAGCCAGTTTTTCCAGCACCATTTATTGAAGAGACTATCTTTTTTTCCAGTGGATGTGTTTGGCCCCTTTGTCAAAGATAAGGTTGTTAAGTGTGTTTGTAGTTGTAGTTGTATCTTCTAATCTATCCCACTGATCTTCAGATCTGTTTTTACTCCAGTACCATGTTGATTTTATTACAGTAGCTTTGTAGTATAACTTAAAGTCAGGGATTGTGATGCCTCCTGCCTTGCCTTTGTTGCTTAGAATCGCCTTTGCTACTTTACGTCTCTTCTGGTCCCAGATGAATTTTAGGAGTGATTTCTCTAGATCTTTGAGGTATGCTAATGGTATTTTGATTGGGATTGCATTGAATCTGTATAACAATTTTGGGTGTATGGCCATTTTCACAATATTTATTCTTCTTATCCATGAACAAGGGGCATCTTTCCATTTCCTGAGGTCCTCTTCAATTTGTTTTTCCAGGGTATTATAATTTTCCCTGAATAGATCTTTTACTTCCTTTGTTAGATTGATTCCTAAGTATTTCACTTTTTTGGATGCTATTGTGAAGGGGGTGGCTTCTCTTTATTACTCTCTCAGTGATTTTGTTGTTAATGTATAGGAATGTTATTGATTTTTGAGTGTTGACTTTGTATCCAGCTACATTACTGAATTTATTTCTTATACCTAGGAGTCTTTCAATGGAGTTTTGGCGATCTTCTATGTAGAGTATCATGTCATCTTTAAATAATGATAATTTAACTTCCTCTCTTCCTATCCTTACTCTTATTTTTCTCTCTTGTCTAATTGCTCTGGCTAGTATTTCCAGCACTATGTTGAATAGGAGTGGTGATAATGGACATCCTTGTCTTGTACCTGATTTTAGGGTAAAAGTTTTCAGTTTTTGTCCATTTAATATGATGCTGGCTGTTGGTTTGTCATAGATGGCCTTTATCAAATTGAGGTAAAGACAATCTATTCCAATTCTCTGCAAGGTTCTTATCACGAATGGGTGTGGGACCTTAACAAAAGCTTTTTCTGCATCTATAGAAATGATCATGTGATTCTTATTTTTGGCTCTATTGATATGGTGGGTTACATTTATTGATTTACTTATGTTGAACCTTCCCTGCATGCCTGTAATGGATCCCACTTGTTGATGGTGTATAATCTTCTTGATGATTTGCTGCATCCTGTCTGCCAAAATTTTGTTGAGAATTTTTGCATTAGGGAGATTGGCCTATAGTTCTCTTTTTCCATTGGGTTTTTCTCAGGTTTTGGTACTAGAATAATATTTGCTTCCAGGAATGACTTTGGAAGAATTGCTTCCCTTTTGATTTCATTGAATAGTTTGAGGAATGTCAGCATTAAGTCTTCTTTGTATTTTTTGTAGAATCCTGCAGTGATCCCATCTAGGCCTGGGCTCTTCTTTGTTGGTAAGGATTTAATTACATTTTCAATTTCATTATTAGAAATTAGGTTATTCAGCAGTTTTACATCTTCTTGCCCTAACATTGGTAGTTCATATGTTTCTAGGAATCTGTCCATTTCTTCTGTGTTATCGAACCTATGACAGTAGAGGTTTTCAAAATAGCTGTTGATGATCTTCTGTATTTCCAACAGAGTCGGTAGTGATTTCACCTTCTTTATTCTATATTGCATGAATTTGAGTCTTTTTTTTCCTTTTTTAAATTAGGTTTGCTAGGGGCTTATCAATTTTATTTATTCTTTTAGAGAACCAACTTTTTGATTCATTGATCCTTTGTATTGTTTTCTTAGTCTCTATTGAATTAATTTCTGCTCTGATCTTTATAATTTCCTCCCTTCTTTTGGCTTTAGGCTTGACTTGCTCTTCTTTTTCTAGATGTTTGAAGTGTAGCATCAGGTTGTTTATTTGTGTTCACTCTATTTTCCTGATGTGGGAACTCAGTGCAATAAATTTTCCTCTGAGTACTGCTTTAATTGCATCCCACAGATTCCAGTAAGTTGTATTTGCATTTTTGTTGCTTGTAGATATTGTTTAATTTCTTCTTTAATTTTCTCTGTGATGCACTGATTGCTAAAGAGTGTATTATTCAACTTCCATGTGTTTGTGAGGTTTTTACAGTTTCTTTTATCATTAATTTCTAGTTTCATGGTGCTATGATCCAGTAACATGCATGGGATATTTTCAATTCTTTTGCATTTACTTAGATATGTTCTGTGGACTAGTATATGGTCTATTTTAGAGAATGTCCCATGTACTGCTGAAAAGAATGTATATTCTAATATTGTTGGATGGAACACTCCATATATATCTGTCAAGTCCATTTGTTCACAGGTGTGATTCAGTTCTGTTATTTCTTTGCTGATTTTCTGTCTGGTTGATCTGTCTCTTTGTGTCAATGGCATGTTAAGGTCTCCTGTTATAATTGTGCTATTGCTTATTTGATTTTTCATTTCTGTTAATACTTGCTTTGTATAGCTGGGTGCTCTGGAATTTGGTGCATATACATTTAAGATTGTTATCTCTTCCTCTTGAAGTTTTCCCCTAACTAGTATGTAGTGACCTTTATCTCTTCAGATCATTCTTGGTTTGAAGTTCATATTATTTGCAAACAGAATAGCTACCCACCCCCTTTTTGGGTTCCTGTTGCATGAAGTATTGTTTCCCATCCTTTGATTTTCAGTCTATGAGTTACCTTTTAGGTTAGATGGATTTCTTGTAGATAGCATATGGTTGGCTGTTGTTTCCTGATCCATTCTGCCAGCCTGTTTCTTTTAATTGGTGAATTGAGGCCATTATAACTGTTATATATTGGTTTATTGTTGACATGTTATCTTTCTGCTGTTGCATCTTTACCTTTCCATTCTGTTTAACTGTCTGCCTTGCTTAGTGGTTTTTTCCTGTGTGTATCTAGAATGTCTTTCAGTATTCTTTGTAGGATTGGTTTGGTGGTCATGAAGTTCTTCAGCTATTCTTTGCCATAGAAATATCTTCTTTCTCCATCCCTTTTGAAGGACAGTTTTGCAGGGCACATCAGTCTGGGTTGGAATTCATTTTCCTTTATGATCTGAAATACTTCACTCCATGCTCTTCTTGACTTCATTGTTCATGTTGAGAAGTCTGCTGTGATTCTGATAGGTTTTCCTTTATAGGTGATCTGTCTTTTCTCTCTAACAGCTTTTAATATTCTGTTTTTATGTTGGATTTCTGGGATGGTGATTATTATATGTCTGGGCATAGTTTTGTTTTTGTTATGGCTATTTGGAGTTCTATATCCTTCACTAATCCATATATCAGTTTCCATTCTCATGTTTGGGAAATTTTCAGCTATTCCTTGTGTAAATAACCTCTTGATGTCATTTGTGTTGTCCCTTTCTTTTTTTTTTCCATGTTTTTTTATTTAAAGAGAAAAAATCAGGAAAAAGGTAGAAATTGTCCCTTTCTTTTTATTTATCCCTATTAATCTTATGTTTTTTTTCTTTGCATCATCTTGCAGCTGTTGAATTGTTATTTCCTGATTTGCTGATTTCCTATTCACTAGCTGCTATCTTATCTTTGGGGTCTGAAATTCTATCTTCACTTTCATTGAGGCAGTTTTGGCAACTTTCAATAGAATTTTTGATTTCCTGTATATCTCTTTGAATCTTCTTCATGTATTCTGTTTGTTTCTTATACTGTTCATTCAGGGATTTTTATCTTTTTGCATTGTTCCTCTAATTTTTTTTAACTGTGTCTTCTTTAGATGTATTCAGCATTTTTTTCACTGCTTTTATCATTTTTTCTTTTACCTGGGAGATTATTTCTGTTTTGAGTTCCTTTATAGCTTCCTGGAGTTGCTTCTTCATTTCAGTTGATATCATTTCAGGCATTTCAGGCCTATGGCTTATATTGTCTTCTATGTACATGGCTCCTAGGCTTTCTTGGGATGGGCCAGAGGTTTGAGATTGCATTTTGGTCTATTTTCTTGTCATTTCCCTATATTTCTCTGTTTCCAGCGATGTTCCAAAGTTTCCCCTGGGGGTGTTGGAAATCACCTCCTGCACCTTTGGCTCCTGGGACTGAATGGAGGTTGCTGAATGTGGCTCAGTCAGGCCCACAGGACCTCCTGTGCCACCTCTGGTGTTTCAAGAAGCTGGGCAGGCTCTTAACTGCTGGGAGTGATGGTCCAAAGCTCTCCCCAGGTGAGTGCTGGTGTGCTGGAATTCATCTCATGTGGTCTCGGCTTTGGCTCCCTGGATTGAAAGAATGTTGCTGGGCATGGTCCAGTCAGGCCTGCAAAACGTCCTGGGCTTAGTCCGGTGTTTTAAGAAGCTGGGCAGGCACTGAACTGCTGGGAGCAATGGTCTTAAAATCTCCCCAGGCCAGTGCTGGCACACTGGAACTCACCTCCAGTTTTTAATTTCTTTAAAGTAGTGTTCATTTGCATCCCACAAGTTTTGATGTGTTCCATTTTTGTTTTCACTCATTTCAAAATGTTTTAAATTTATCTTGTGATTTATTCTGTGATTCATTTGTTATTTATTAGGAGTGTGATGATCAATTTTCATATGTTTGTAAATTTCTTCTATTACTGATTTCTATTCAGTTCTACTTAGGTCAGATTCCTTGTCTGATTTCAATCCTTTTAAATTTGTTTAAGCTATTTTTATGACTACGTATGTGGTCTATCCTTCCCCCAGAAAATATCTGGAGCTGTTTGGGTCATGGCAGGTATACAGTTGTATCACATTGTTGATTTCATTTGCAATTCACTAATGATAGACATTTCTACATAGGCTTATTTAGTACATATTCTGTATAGGCCATATATATATATATATATATATATATATATATATATATATATATATATTTGATATCTGTTTTGCAGTTGAAATTGTTAATTTTTTTATAGTTGAGTTTGAAAAGTTTTTTGGGGTGAGAAGTGTAATATTTAGCTTGGAGAATGTAACATTGGGTCCACAAACACACTCCTTATTTTTCTACTACTGAGAAATGTTACTTTAGTGTAATACTAGCTGACTGTGCATCTCAATACCTTTGTCTGAGGGTTACAGGAATTGGTCTTTGTATTTACTCACTTGGTATGATAACAGGCAATGTGTATGAATGTGTGGAAAAGTGTCAAACCAGGATTTCCACCAACATGATGCTCCATCTGACAGGTTTGATGTATGTTTACCTGAGCATCACAGACCTTTCTAGGCTTTGTTTTTAAAAAGCTTGCATTTGATTTTTCTGGTAGAGGCAGCCCAATTCAGTACAGGGTCATATGAAAAATCAGTTTCAGAGGAGGTAAAAAAGGAATCATCAGATTACTCAACCATGAATGATGAAGATAATACACTATGGTAAAATACATGCTTCCATAACAGAAGAGTAGTGAGTCCATGATGATAATGGTAGTGATGATTTTGATGTTGGCCATGTGAGCCAAAGTTCCTGTGCCAATGAAATAGAGAATGCAGACCTCTTTGATTCAGATGACAAAGTAGTGTGAATACATATTTGACTAATTAAATTTGTCCAAATTGGTCATGCAAACAAATGGAATGATCAACTAGGTCCAAAAATATAGTGAGGGGTCTTGGGAGGGGTGAAACACATTGGACAGAATGTCAGGACTGCCATTTAATGTTGGAAATTGTACCAGATGAAATGCTAGAAGATGATGTGAAACACACAAAGGCCGAAATACAAGTAAAGCGTCTGTAGGCACCAACAGCCATATTAAATAATTATTACAGCATCTCACTAGCTGAACTGAAAGCTTCCATAGGTCTGTCATACTTAGCAAGAATTTCTCATGGTAATCACAGGAATGGAAAAGACCTATGGAAAAGTGATAGTTTAAAAGATGACATAAAAATTTATGCCCTTGCAGATACAAAGGCTTATGATGCTTTCAATTTATAAATTTAGCCTGGAACTCAGCCATTAACCTTATTCATATAGCAATTAATCAAATAATGTGAACAGAATTCTCTCTCCCATTCCCCAAACTAATTGAAATGTGACATTTGACAATTAGTTTACCAGTTTTCAGTTGATGTTACATTTGCTAACAGAGCACAAGCTGACCAGAGCGGGAACTGTATACAGGAAAAAACAGAGACTCCAAATGAAATATTGAAATTTCAAAACAGAGAATTGTATAATAAAATTTTTGGATTTCAGAAAGATTTATCTTGACTTTGTATATGGCAAAGAAAAACAAACTGGTACTGCTGATGTCAACATTGCACCATAATGGAAATTGATAGGGAATCTGGACACAAAAGAAGTTTGAGACATCCCAGAGGGTGGGCCAGCTGGAGGAGAGTGAGTCTATGCTCTGCAACCCTTCATTATATCCTGGAGAGCAGGCTAGCTGAAGGAGAGTGAGTTCATGCTCTGCAGTTCTCTGTTATATTCCAGAGGGCAGGCTGGCTGGAATACAGTGAGTTTGGGATCTGGGCTTCATCCACTGCATCACAGAGGATCAGCCAGCTGGAATAGTGTAAGACTGAGAGGAACCCCACGACTCAGGACAGTAGCCTGGTACAGAGATACACACACACCTCTGGAGGGTGAAGTAATCAGTGAGGCCAGTAATGTGGAAACATCTAAAGCAGCAACAAGGAGACAACAGTCGGACTCTGGACAACTCTACTGACAGAAGACTCAGTCTCTACATTCAGAGGCCATAATTAGGGCCATTCTCAGCACATCTCTGGGATGCAACACAGATGTCATCACAGAACTGTAAGCACCTGAAGAAGAAACTGAACACAGACGTCCCTGAGAGCCCATCAGCCACCATCAGAAACTAGTAGTTAGTGCAGTTGGGGAGAACCAGCCAACCAAGCTCCTGGGCACCTGCTGTCATTGGGAGCACCTCAGTGTAGCTTTACCTGTCTGGAGAAGCTGCCCCACACCTCACCACCTCTCTGGAGAGCTATGATAGAGAAACTCAAAGTGTCTGACCCATACCTCTACACTGCAGATGGGCAGCCAACACGGAAGCACCTGGGTCCCCACAACTGGCTTGTCCAGAGGAACCCAGGTAAATGTCAAATGAAGGAGAAAAAGGTAATCTCAGACCTGAAGCCCACAAGGTACGACTCTAGGAGACATAGAATCAGAAGAAATTGGAGCTTGTAAACCTGAAATTTCTGAAATGATAGCAGCCAAAGTAAAGAAACAACTTCATGAGTCTGTAAATTAATCAGATCAAAAATAATGTCTCAGGTAAAAGAACAAGTGATAAACATATTGAAAGAAATGCTGAGCATATCTAAAGAAGACATACAGAAAAAAAGGGCATAGGAAAATGGTGGAAGCCTTAAATGAACAATACAGTAAAGAACTACAATGCATGAAACAGATTGAAAGAGATATCCAGGAAATTAAAAACTACATTCAAAGCTGGCAAAATTGCTAAAAAAACCTGAATATAGACTTTCAGGTCTTGAAAACAGAATTATACCTAGTGATTGTGAAAGGAAAAGTCTCTTAAAAGTAATGAGGAACCAGGAAATAATTCAATGGCTGTAAGATGACACAAAGAAAAATAATTTAAGGGGCCCAGGGATACAGCTTAGCTGCATCATGCCTGCCTGGCAAGTGTGAGGTTCTGAGTTAGATTCCTGGTTCAAAAAAACTCTAAGGAAAAATAATTTAAGAATGATAGGTGTCAGCAAAAAAAGGACTCAACACAAATGACATAAAAAGACTACTTACAGAAGTAATAGCAGAAAACTTCCCAAACATGAGAAAGTGACCTGACATGCAGATAAGTGAGGCATATAGAACTTCAGTAGCCATATCAAAATAAATCTACACCCTGACATATAATAATCAAGATTCCAGAAATTCAGCACAAGAACAGACTATTAATGGCTGTTCAAGAAAAGAAACAGATCAACTATAACATAACACCATTCAGAATCACAGCAGACTTCTCAACATAAACCATCAAGTTGAGGAGAGCTTGGAGTGAAGTGTTTTAAGTACTGAAAGAAAACAACTGCCAACCCAGACTTTTGTACCCTGCAAAACTACCTTTCAAAATTAATGAAGAAATAAGATATTTTCATGATAAAGAATAAATGAAGGAATTCATGATCACCAAACCAGCCCTACAGAGAATATGCTGAAGAATATTCTAGAGAGAGATAAAGATGACCATGATCCAGGAACAGTAACAGAGGAGGATCACAGGGTGGGCAACTGAACAGAGGGGAAAGTGGGGGACCAACGGCAGGAGGGTAGCATGTTAAAAATGAGTGCATGTCGGTCATTAGTGCAGATGGCCTCAACTCACCAATAGAAAGAAACACAGGCAGAGTGGATCAGAAGACAGGATCCATTCTTGTTGCTGTATACAAGAAACACATTTGGCTTGAAAGGAAATTCATGGACTGAATATCAGAGGAAACAAGACAATGCTCCATCTGGCGGGAACCGAGAAAAAAGCAAGAGTAGCTTGCTGATCACCCTCAGAATGGTGAGGAAAAGATACGATATTTTTATCCAATGGAAAGCTATTCAGCCATAAAGAAGAAGAATCTTGAGTCTCTTCTAGGTAAATGGGTGCAATTTGAGATTATGTTCACAAGTGAAATGGTTTAGACTCATGTGAGTGAACATTGTCTCCCTAGTATAAAAAACTGAAGGAGTTATTGGGATCCAAAATGTACAATAGATACTGTGAAGCTGAAAGAGGAGGAAATGTCTAAAAAGGGAATGTGGTAGCCATTGTTAATTTCCTATTACCTTCTTTTGAAGTCTTGTATGATTGTTATATTTTTGTACAGTTTGATTTTATTTTTTGTTCTGTTAGATTTTAATATCTGATGATGGGGCAGCTATTTTGAAAATAACAAGATATATTATGGTAGCCATTGTTGATTTCCTATCATCTTGTTTTGAACTCCTGTATCACTTTCATTGTTTTGTTTTGATTAGTTTTATTTTGTTTTGTTTAATTTTATTATATCTTATAGTATAGGCAGCTATTTTGAAGATCATATGAGGAATTATGGTAGCTATTGTTATTTCCTATTACCTTGTTTTGAAGTCTTGTATCATTTTCACTATTTTGTTTTGATTGGATTGATACTATTTTATTTTGTTTGGTTTTGTTCTCTGTAAAATAAAATCAGAAAAAAAGAGTCTTGAGATGGAAATTTTCTACAACAAAACTAAAGGTGGAGCAGATATTGTTGATGAGTTATGTAGCAACTATGGTGTTACTTGAAACACAAAGCATTGGCTAGTGGTTTTGTTTTATTCAATCCTAAACATGTGTGACATAAATAGTTTGATAGTTTACAAACAAAATAACAAGTGCAGAATATCATGAAAAAAGTTTTAGAGGATTGGAACTGAAACTCATAAGAGATCACTTACAGCAGAGGATAAACAAAATGTTTTTGCCCAGGGAACTACACAAAAAATTGTGAACTACACTGGTGAGTTGGTAGGTAAACAGGTAGGTGCAGCACCCCAAAGACTGACTATGACAATCAGAAAACCAAAAAGATTTCAACTGTGCCCTAAACAAAGGACAGGAAAACAAACTATACATGCTGTTAGTGAATGTAGTATTTGTATATGGAATGTGTGTTTCATGTGTGAAGACTGCATTGTGTGATAGTTGAAACAAAGACTCATTCTGTGATAGACTTTTGTTCGTGTTCACAATGTAGTTCATGTAGGTTTTTATTTCTGACATTATCTTGTAGATTTTTTAAGAAGTACACAGCTGATGTGAAAATGTTGACATTTGTTCTGAATGTGTAATGCACATTAAGAATTTAATGTTTTATTTTATTGATATGTTATGTTCTCATTAACTACACAATGCATAATATAATAAGAACCTCCTGACAATACCACAAGACCAACAAAATGTCAAGCATGTCCTACAAAAGACCAGGAAAGCAAAACATGTGTGGGGTCAGTGTAAGTGATACTTGTGTATGGAATGTGCTGTTGTCATGTGTGAAGACTGCCTTAGGTGTGATAATTGAAGTAAAGATTTTTTTTTTATAGAGAGCTACTGGCATTTTCATTGTAGTTCATATAGGAATTTATTTCTGTTGTTCTTTTTTAAGGCTTTGTACACCACAATCCAGTCAATGTTGAAAATTTTGATGCTTTTATAAACTTCATTAAATATTAAAGATGAAATAGTTGCTTTTTTGTGATTTCTTTTTCTGTTAAACATTCATTGTTTAATAAAAATCATAAAATTAAAATTATCAATGGAAATATTCTGGAGATTACATGTGGGTTTGAAACATCATGTTTATGGGCCTTTTTGACAAAAGTGTGTTATACTCCACAGGTTAGAATAACAGTTTTTAATCAGAAATATTTTTTGCAAATATATTCTCATCAGATGAGGTGGTGTACACTAGTAATCCAAGCACTCAGGAGGCTGAGGCAGAAGGATTGCCACAAACTCTAGACTATCTTGGGCTACCTAGTGAGCTCAAGGCCATTGTGAAGTACACACCAAGACCTTGTCCCAAAAAAACAATAAAAAAATCTTTTTCTCAGTTTGTATCTTGCTATTTCATTGTCATAATCCTTTAATTCATTTTACAAATTCCTTTCAACATATTTTTAATAGAGATTTTTTTCCTCCTTAAGCTTAAAATTCATTTTACAAATTCCTTTCAACATATTTTTAATAGAGATTTTTTTCCTCCTTAACTCAAAAGAGTTTTTAATTTCAAATTAAACTCACTGTGTTCTTGATCACATTATGTGAAAGTAGAAACATCTAGATTTACTTTGTCAACATTTAAAATTTGTCTTGTATAAGAATACCTTTTGTAAGCTTCCAGACAGGAAAAAATTGTTGCTGCATGCCAAGGAACTAAAAGAAAGCCTCAATATCCTTACAGTGCAGAATGTTGGAAGATAATAGAGCAATTAACCAAAGAAATTTGAAAGAAAAAAATCTGTACTTCAAATATTCTGTTGCTTGTGAAGATGTTATTCATATGTAGAAGCATTAGAAAGACATTTTGAATATCCAAGGAGTCTCATCCTTGGAAAGTGTAGGCTTCTTACTCTTCAAAGGTGATGCATCAGCATCACCTGGGGACTTGTTAGTAATGCAGACTCTCAGCCCCACCTCAGACCTCTTGAAATTAGAATCTGTATTTAAAAAAGATGTGTAGGTGATTTATATGCATGGTTTAATTTGAAAAACACAGTTCTTGCTGATCAAAAGTAAAATGAAAAAGTAAAAATGAGGGATAGAAGTTAAACTTAGAGAGCTGCCTACATAATCTTTGTGTATTAGAAATCAACCTGAAATGTGTGTTATATCACATAAAAAAGAAACAACTATTTGTGTTTAATCAAAGTAGCTGGCCTACATCTCCAATCTCTCAAACAATGATGATGAAAGCTTAAATAAATGAGGTAAATGGCATGATTTTAGGGTTCCAGGAGGATCAAAACCCTTCTGCAGCACCTGAGGCTTTGAGGGCCATGGCAAGGAAGGTCTCTGGGTAGCCTGCATTTATCTAGTATCCAAGGAATGGCTTAGAGTGGAAAATCCAGGAAACTGAACAGACCTTGGAAGTGGTTCAAGGATTTTGCCAAGTAACAAACTATGTCTAACTTAGGAGAACTATTTTATGTTAATTTTGGAGAAGTATCTTAGGAGATCTCCATGTTTCATGTCACTGCAGGAGTGAAATGCTTGTAACAAGTCTTTAGTTACTTGGAGATGGGGCCAGGTGTCCTCAGTTGTGACTTTACACTTGCCCTTTGAGGCATCTCTTTGTTCTTGGGTGGCTGGACCATGTCCTGGCCATGCTGCAGCCCTACACATGTGTTCAATTTCCAGTTTCAATGGCTCCCAACATGTACCATCAAACAAAATAAAATCAAACAAAATGAAATAGAACAAAATCGGTCAAAAGAAAACAAGTAAAGCAATACAGGGCTTTGAAACAAAATATTGGAGATCAATAATGGCTACTATAATACATTTTGTTATTTTTGAAATAGTTATTCATGCCATCAAATATAATAAAATCAACCAAAACAAAACAGAATAAAACCAAGCTAAACAGAACAATGAAAACAATACAGGGTTTCAAAACAGGATATAGATTAACAATGGCCACTGCCTTCCCCCTCTAGACATCTCCTCCCCTTTCACCTTCACAACATCTATTGTGCGTTTTGGATTCCAATAACTCCTTTAGGTTTTTATATTAGGGAGACAACACAATGTTCACCCATGTGACTCTGAACTATTTCACCCATGAGCATGATCTCAAGTTGTATCCATTTACCTATAAGAGCGGAGGTTAGCTTTCTTTATAACTGAGTAGCTTTCCATTGGGTAGAAATGCCATGCCTTTATTATCCATCCTGCAGTTGATGAACAAGCTACCTCTACTTCTTTCTGGTTCCCTATCACATAGAGCATTGTTTTATCTCCTGTGACTTTTAGTCTATGAATTTCCTTTTGAGTTAAATGTGTTTCTTGAATAAAGCATACAGGTGGATCTTGTCTCTTGCCTGTGTTCCTTTTTATTGGTGAATTGAGGCTATCTACATTAATGATTATGACCAACATTCACTGGCTCGTCTTTGCTATGCTATTTTCCTGCCATTGACTGTCTACATTTTCCCTACATTCAATTGTCTGCCCATCTCCACTATCTGCCTCTGCCACTCTTCCTGGATTATGGTCTTTTCTCTCTCTCTAGAATGTCCGTCAGTATTCTTTGTGGGGTTGCTTTGGTGATCATGAATTCTTCCAGTTGTTCTTTGTCATGGAAGTATCTTGTTTCTCCATTAATTTTGAAAGACAGTTTTTCAGGGTACATCAGTCTGGATTGGAGGTTGTTTTCTTTCAGGACTTGAAATACTTCACTCCAAGCTCTCTGTGACTTGATAGTTTGTGTCAGGAAGTCTGTCATGATTCTGATGTGTTTTCCTTTATAGGTGATCTATTTATTTTCTCTAACAGCTTTTAACATTCTGTTCTTGTGTTGAATTTCTGGAAACTTGATTATTATATGTCTGGGTGTAGATTTATTTATTTTTTATTTTTTTATTTTAAAGATGGTAAAATTAAACATAACAAAACAGAACAAAACAGATGGTAAGAAAACAATTTAAGAAACACAGATTTCAAAGCAAAGACCACCAGAGATCTTCACTGTCTAGCATATTGTCTCTTGTTTTCTTCAAATAGTTGTCCATATCTTCACACACAGTGAATTCATACCAAACGAAATAGTATTAAACTGATCAGAATATGATGATGAAGGCATTTTAGGTCTTTAAGACTAGAAACAGGGAAGTCAACAGTGGCTGCCATAATGTCTCTCATTCTCTTCAAAATAGCTGTCCATACCTTTATATATATTGAAATTAAGCAAAAGAAAGCAGACTAGTATCACTCTGAACAAAGAATAATAGTATTGCTAGATTTAATAGCATGACACTATGGAATTAGCACTGCTATCTTAGTGTCTCTTTTTCTTCTAAGTATCTGTTCATTACATTGTGCATTATATAATCAATTATCACAAATTGTTTAGAAGTTCTACATATGCATGAGTCTCTACATGTATACCTATACTTTCTGTATTAGAGGGAAAAACAAATCAAAACAAGACAACAAAACAAATTCCTAGAAAAACACGAAACAAAAAAGACATATAAAACCACAATACTGGGTGATCTACTGTAGTTACTATGATGTCTCTTGTTCTTTTCAATAGAATTGTCTATATCATCAGGCATAGTATAATTGAACATAGCAGTACATAGCAATGTTAATAAAACCAAAACATTGGAGACAGTATAGTACTTCAAAAGCAGTTAATAATCAAACAAGAATGGGTATCCCATTGAATCTTGTCATCTTCAAAGTAGTTGCCTCTACTCTCAGACTTGATACTATCAAGCAAACCAGATTTAAATAAAATCAGTCAAGACAAAACAGCAATCTAACAAACCAGATTCAAATAAGATCAGTCATAGTAAGACAGTGTAAGTAATACAGGGCTTCAGTTTAAGTTAATAGGAAATTAAGGATGGTTACTGCAGTATATCCTGCTATTTTTGGAATAGCTGTCTATGTCCTCAAATCTAGTATGAGTAGACAGACTGGATCAGAATAAAATCAAAGTAAACAGAATGATAATAATGTGGATTTTAAATCCTGATACACTGTTAACGATGTCCTTTGCCTTCCTTTTTTAGACAGTTCCTCCCCTTTCACTTTCACAGGGTGCTCTGTACATTTTGGTTCCCACTAACTCCTTTAGTTTTTAGATTAGGGGGACAACCTGCTATCTACCTAAGTTATTCTGAACCTTTTTACCCCTGAGCTTGATCTCATGCTGTATTCCTTTACCTACTAAAGCCTCAAGGTTTTCTTCCTTATAGCTGAGTTGTTCTCCATTGCACAAAAGTGTCGTGACTTTTCAACCTATCTGCAGCTGCTGGGTGAGCTGTTCCTATTTCTCTCTAGTTCCCTGTCACAGAGAGCATTGTTTTCTCATCTTTGACTTTCAGTTCATTACCCACTTTTAGGTTGATTTTATTTCCTATTCAGAGCACCTCGATGGACTTTATCTCCTGATCTACTCTGCCTGTGTTTCTTTTTATTAGTGTATCAAGGCCATCTGTGTTAGAGATTATAGCCAACCTTCTCTGTCTCATCTCTGCTATGGTATTTTTCTGCCATTGGTTGTTTACTTTTCTCCTTCATTCCACTGTCTGTCCCATTTATTGAGGCCTCTCTGCCACTGTTCCTGAAACCCTGGTGTTTTTTTTCCTCTCTTTCTCTCTAGAATGTCCTTCTCTCTCTCTAGAATGTCCTTGTCTCTTTCTAGAATGTATTCTCCGTAGGGGTTGGATTGGTGGTCACAAACTCCCCCAGTTCCTCTTTGTCATGGAAGCATCTTGCTTCTCCATTAATTTCTAGTGACAGTTTTGCAGGGTACATCAATCTGGGTTGAAGGTTATTTTCTTTCAGGGCTTGGAATACTTTGCTCCAAGCTCTTCTTGATTTGATGGTTTGTGTCGAGAAGTCTATTGTGATTTTGATTGGTTTTCCTTTATAGGTCATCTGTTTCTTTTCTCTGACCACTTATAATATTCTGTTCTTGTGATGAATTTCTGGGCTCTTGATTATTATATGTCTGGGTGTGGATCTGTTTTGGTTGCAGCTGGCTGGAGTTTTGTATGCCTCACTTATCTGAATATCATTTTCTTTTCCTATGCTTGGGAAGCTTTCCTTAATTATTTCTGTGAATAGACTTTGTATTTCATTTGTGTTTATCCCTGCTTCTTTGTTCATATTTTTTATTCCTAAGTTATAGATCCTCTTGTTGTCTTCTAACCTTTGTATTTTTTCTTCCTGATTCCTTGTTATTTTTAAGAGATCTTTCCTTTTGTGATAACATATTGCAAATCTATCTTCAAGTTTTGAAAGTCTAACTTTAGTTTCTGTCAAAGTTTGCCAGCTTTCAATTTCTCAGTAATCTCTTTGAATCTGTTTGCCAGCTTTCAATTTCTCAGTAATCTCTTTGAATCTGTTTTATGTATTCTAGATTTTGTTTATGTTCTTCATCAAAGGTTTCTCTCCTTTTTCTGGATTCCTCCATTCTTCCATCTGTGTCTTCTTGAGAGGTGCTTAGCATTTCTTTTATTAATCTTCTTATATTAATCTTTATTTTTTTATTAATCTTCTTCTTGCTTTGCTTGAATTAGAATTTCAGTTTTAAATTCGTCAATGATGTCATGAAGATATTTCTGTATGTCTGCTGATGCTATGTCTGATATTGCATGTTTGTTGCCCTCAATCTCTTCTGCATTTACCTCTCCTGGACTTATTTTCCCTGGGTCAGCAGCTGGAGGCTTTTTCTTGTTTCTTTCTCTTGTCATGTTTCTGGTTTCTTTCAGACAGGTGTATGGTGGAGATTCAGGTCTTTTCTGTATTGCTTACAGTTTTTCTGAAGCGTGCTAGCTAAGGGATTGCTACCCTCTCCAGTTTGCTGTTGATCTGTGAGGTGCATGTAGGGGCCAATGTGGGCTGGCCCCTCTTCTCTGAGCCAGTCAACCAGTGAGTGCCTTCGGCATGTTAGTTTGTGCTGTGAGGACATTGCAAGTTTGGGACAGTTTCGTCCCTGGCTATTGGGTCCCTACCAGGGGTGTGGCCCAGCCCAAGCTGATCCCACCAGTCTTCTTTGGGCCAGAAGTTCCAGGTTTAGGCTTGTCCTGCCCAACTCCAATATGTTGTCCAGCTGGTTGCCTCCACCCTGCAGGACCAAATTCCTAGCACTCGCTGCAGGTCAGTGAAGCTCTCAATGCTAGTTCCACTCTCCAGTGCAGTTCATCCTTCTGCCAAGGGCCTTGGACTCACCAACCCCTGATTTCTGTTTGACCTCAACTTTAGCATGACTGGGAGTTCTCTGGGAGTCATCTGACTCCAAGGTGCCCAGCACAGGGTGGGGCTGGCTCCCATGAGAGTGCGTCTAGCTCCAGCCTTCCGTCCACATCTTTCTTTCTTTCTTTCTTTCTTTCTTTCTGTCTGTCTTTCTTTCTTTCTTTCTTTCTTTCTTTCTTTCTTTTTCTTTTTTTCCTCAGTTTTTTCCTGGGTCATGAGAATCCCTCTCCTTTTGTCTGGTCTTCTCCATGGTATTAAATTCTAGTGTCTGAGTTGTTTCTATGAGAGAGGCTCTCTACCCTGCTACCTATCAATCTGCCATCTTCTTGGGGTCTCACATAGATTTATTTTGGATGGCTACTGGAATTCTATATGCCTCACTTATCTGCATGTCAAGTCCCTTTCTCATGTTTGGGAAGTTTTCTGCTATTACTTCTGTAGATAGGATTTTAATGTCACTTGTGTTGATCCCTGGTTTTTCACTGTTATCTATTATTCTTAAGTTATTTTGCTTTGCATCATCTTGTAGTTTTTGAATTATTTCCTGGTTCCTTGTTATTTTTGTGAGATCTTTCCTTCCATGGTTGCAAGCTGCTCATCTGTCTTCAAGGTCTGAAAGTCTATCTTCAGTTTCTTTCTAGCAGTTTTTCCAACTTTCAATGGAGTTTTTAATTTCCTGGATATCTCTCTGAATCTGTTTCATACATTCTAAATCTCTCTTATATTTTTCATTCATGGTTTCTCTTATTTTCCTACTCTCTTCTGTTTTTATCTATGCCTTCTCTAGTGATGCTTAGCAGTTATTTTATTATATTTTTCATTTTTTCTTTTACCTGACATAGTATTTCTGTTCTAATTTCTTTTATAGCCCCATGAAGTTGTCTCTTTATTTCATTTGCCATTACTCCAGAAACTTCAGGCATATGACTTCTGATCTCTTCCATTTTTTTCATCTCTTGGACTTTCTCTGCTTGGGTTGGAATCCAGGGACTGCCTTTTGCTTCTTCTCTTGACATTTACTTGGATTCTTCCAAAGAAGCAGGTAGTGGGGTCCCAGGAATTTCCTGTGTTGGTTACAATTTCTCTGGAGCATGACTGTGTGGTTCTCCTGGGTTCTCCTTGCTAGTGCTAGCTACAGGTATCCAGTGGTGGCCACTGAGTGCACTAGTGCATTGACAGCCACTGTTTTTCCCAGCCCATGCTGGTTACATGGGGCAGAAGCATCTGGAGGGCTGCGGGAGTGCACATGGTGGCAGGGCCAGCTCATGCCTCCTTACCAAGCTGGTTACTGCAGGCAGTGTCTTCCCATGGCTGCTGGAGTACATAAGGGGGCAGGGCCTGCATCTGCCTTCCAACCTGGGCTGGCTACTGGTAGGCAGTGTCTTTTGGTGCACCCAGATTTTTTATTTCTGCTCATATTCTTTTTAAATTCTTATTTACCATTAGTCTATAGGAATGAATTATGTATCTTGAATACAAATTCTTTCCTGGTTATGTGTTTTCTCCTGGTCTTTAAGCCCCTGTTGTGTTTGAAGAAAATTTTAATTATATGATAGGCAAATGTAACACTATAGATTTTGGCATGTGTCTTGTTTAAGAAATTATTTCCTGTTTTAAATTGCTACAGATATTCTTTCATGGTCTATTTTGAAAGTTTTTCAAAGTGATTGATTTGTGTGTCTTGTTGAAAATAGGGATATAATTTTATTTTGTTTCAAATGCATAAACAATTGTCCTAACATCTTTTATTGGTTGGTTCATCTTTACCTGTTTTCTAATATTATGTCTTCCTGAAAACTAGTATCCTTTTGCTAGTTGGTTAGATCTATGATGGCAGGACTCATGGTCTATTTTGTTCACTCTTGTATCTCAAGCATCTAGGACAATGCCTGACACATAGGAGCTGTCTGAATTTATTGGTAAATGAATGAAAATCTGAGTGCATTTCTGGTACATGTAGAAGCTCACAAATGTGATTGCTAAAAAGGAGACATGAATAAAGTGTTTGAAGGCATTAAGTGTTCTGTCTTCATTCTGAGAGGCAGCTCTTGTCTCTGGTGTGTCATAGACACCTTAAAGTGTCTCACAGGGAAACAAAACCATACAAATTCCATCAGTTCTGGTGAAAAGGAAAAACCGTTCAACCGAATTAATATATATCACAGAACTCATTATGTAGACCTTTATAACTAAATTGTGTGTGACGATTGCCAGCTCCAAGAAGGAGAGGATGAAGAATGAGTGCACTAAGTGATTTTACTCCAACTCCCTATTTCTTTTTTCTTTGTTTATAGAATATGATTATAGAGATTATCCTGGAAGGAAGTGATTGTCAGATGGAGAGGGAACTTTAGGGTAATTGGGTGTTTCAGGATAGCAGCCACGTTTTTCTACAATGTTTCTTTTCAGAAACATTGTCTTCTAAGACTTTATTTGGGTCTAAAATCAAGTGACTTTTGAGTTCACATTCTATTGATTATGATTTGCTAAGGGCTGAATTGATCAGTGGGAAATTGTAGAGGAAAATAAAGTACTGATGGGCTTATTAACACAGTTTACTGAGCAGATCTGTGTAGAAAGTTTTGGCATAAGCCCTCAAAGAAAGAGTTCATCTGGAAAGAGTTACTTTAATAAAATATTTCTACATAAAGAGATCAATACCATTGTATCTGAGAAATGAGGGTGGGAGGAAAAGCTGGAGTCCATGTCTGCAGCGCTATGGTATGAACAGCCCTTTGAGCTCTTCAGGACGGTACACAGACAGCTATTCATTTATGTGCATTGGTGGTGCAGACTGAGTCACCATGCTGTGCAAGCTCAGCTTCTCTGCACCCCAAACTGAGATGGTCTCTGATAGTAGGATTTTGTTTTACTTACCCTTGTATTCATTGACCTAGGACATTTTGCCTAGAGCCAAAAGGGGGCAGAGTACTGAAATGGAGTGAGGTAGAAGATTTTGCCTCTGTCAACTATTGAACAGTTTAGCTGGGCTACACTAACTTTTTTTGTCATCTGGACTAGCAGTCTGTGTTTAATCACCTTCTTCCATTTCAATTTATCTATGCAGTTTTTCATTTTTGTTTGCTTTTATCTGCTTCCAAATTTTAAATGTTTACAGAAATTGGTAGAGTAGGCATAAATGTCAGTTCTAAAGAATGACAATTTGTTTAAGGCTCTTCCTAGCTTTGGTTTGGTCTGAGTCATTGGTTGAGAGTGTGAGGATAATTTAGAACATTAAAGCAAGTGTTAAGTTCCAAGTGGTAATATCAAAGGACATGGTGAAAGTCGTAAATTTATTGGCGCACTAGAACTTGTAACCTGAGCTAAAGCGTACCCCAAAACTGGAATTTGTGTATCCACCTCTCTTGGTGCATCGGGCTTAGATCACTCCTCTAAACACAGACTGTCCAGCAGTGAACTTTGTTGTGATACTGCTTCAGAGAACTGGTGGAATTTGAGATTCTGAATCAGCACCATTTTACTGAGTCATTCACTGTGATGTGCAAAATAATGCTGTCAAGTAAAGATTCGTTTTCTAGATGGACAGTTAGAAACCAGACATGTATCAATAGATAGGACTCTGAAAAGGTAACAGTAAATAGGAGGGCATTTAATTTTACCTCTTTTTTTTTTTTGCTGATGTGATGTGTTTGTTGATGGATTATATTTCTGGGAGGTTTCCAGATAAGTAGTACATTCTTTCAAATTGAAAAATATGAAATGTGCTAAGAGCTCCTGGGGACTTTACTGAATAATCAGTTCTAGGAGCTTTGTCTGTCTATGAGGCCCAAATTTGCTTCCCTGCAAGAGTGTATTGGTCCTTAGAGCCCACAGGAAGCAAATGTTGACAGCAGCACTTAAATCAGTGTGTCGTTCTTTACTGTAGGCATTTTTGCCTTGTAGAGACATCATGGTTGTGCTGTTGTACATTTTTCCCCCACATTGTAGATTACATTTTCCAAGTGAATAGAATGGGGAGCCCTCAGATGATATAGCATCCCTGTGAGAAATTGGATGGCTAGTGTAGAGACCTATTCCCAAACAATTACCAAGTAAAGCAGCGTTCTGAGCCTCCATCACACACTGTCACACATCGGCTGGTCCCACCGTCCATACCATCTCCTGGCAAGGAAGCGTGTCACTGTTAGTGGAAGGCTGTGACCCCAGTGTCAGTTATATTTTGTGAGTTGGGCCTGAAAAAGGTGTTTTTTTTTTTTTTTTTTTGCTATTTTGGCAGTAGTTCATCACTTGTACACCAAATTGCTTTTAAAACGTGTGTGAGTGGTTAACATGTTTTCTCTCCCCTTTCTGTTTGTAAAGTTGAGAGCCCTGTAAAAGTTTGGTTTCTGTGTGTTCATTGCTAAGTGCTGACACTTTCTTTTTCCAGAGGAATCAGCTGTCTCCTTTTTGCTTACCTTGCTACACTTTCATTTTTAACACTCTGGTCACTCTTTCAAATGCCTGGGGGAAGTAAGCTGAGGGACAGTTCAGTGGGAATGGAGAGAGGAAGAAATTTATAGAAATGTTTTCTGGGTTGTATTATTTATGAGCTTATTGGTGGTTTTTATTATCTTCCCAATAGATGGGAAGTTTCAATACTTTATTCTAAGTAGCTAGCTTATATCAGAGTTTTGTAGAAAGGAATAATTGTAGAAATGAACTCCAAAATAGAACATAAACAAGCTTAGCACTAATTTACTAACATAATTGTAATATATACTTCTGTATAAAGTATAAAGCAAAAATCACAGAAGCTTAGCTCAATTGATTAAAATCATACTTTTTAAGATAATAATTTCTTTTCCTTCAATATCTTCCAACATTTTACCCAATTGGTAATAGGATTAGAACAGACAAATATTAAATAGGTTTCAAGGACTTGAGTGTTAAGTCAATGTGCACACATCTTTGGTAATTCAAGTCTTAGTACATGCATTTAGTAATCTAGATGTAGCTTAATACTATTGAAATTTACTCGGTCTGGTATACACTGCTAGTGACTTTCTTTAAAAAAAAATATTCCATGCTGTGGAGTGATCCAATTGTACAAAAGGAAAATAAGAAAAACAGTAGCTTTTTTGAGCAGCTTCATTTATAAATCATTGTGTTATGTGTTTTACTGGGTAGACATCTCATTTGATCTTCAAATTCTATGATCAAAGTACTACTATTACCATTTTTTTTGGTGTGTGTATCTGGAATCGAATCAGGACCTTGTACTTGTCAGGCAGGTGCTTGCACCATTGAGCTCTATCCCTGGCCCAGTATTTTCATTTTACATATGGAGGGGACTGGCACAAGAAAAGTAAATACTTGGTCAAGCAATTGGAAGATGAAAAACTAAAGATCGTAATTTTCCAATGCTTATTTTTCTGATGCATAATTTTCTGATGCTTATTTGTTATAACTACGCTGAGTCAATGACATGAATAGAGAGTAGAGCTGTTTGCTGTTCAAGAAGCACATCATTTTGCATTTAGAATTAGTTTTCAGTAACACGATAAATGCAGCTTCTTACTCCTCAAGATTTAACCCAAGGGTACGGTAGAGGAGAGTGTAAGAAATTTTAGAGATATTTTGTGGGCTGTATTATTTATCAATTTAATTTATCTTTATAATGGGCAGAAAGCAACATGTATCAATTGCTATTATGAATTTTTTAAGGAGAGGAAATCTTCAAAGAACTCTCAATGTTAAATAGCAATTTGATAAATGATTTAAGTATTTTTCTGTTAGGTAGGATTTATCCAAAAACATTGTATCTTCAACTTTTTAGAATTTGTTGTATGAGTTCCAATAATTCCAACAGTCCTTGAATTAATTTGGAACATATTTTTTTTGGCATGATTCTTCTGTCTTTCCAGCTGAATTATGTGTTGACCCTTAAGAAAATGAATCAGCTGTTTTCTGAGTGACATTGGAGGGAAAAGGTTCCTAGCAGAATTGGGCCATGGCTATTAACTGGCATGTAGGATCCTACCCATTCACTTCATGCTTTTATGATTGCATCAATTTATTATCTGCACTGTCAGTGAATTTCAAGAAAAGAGAAGTAGTAAATGAGGACAGGTGGATAGTGAATAAATGGTGAATACTGAGTGATAGTTTTCTTTTATGTGAAAATAATTTAGGGACCAGGGATATAGCTCAGCAGCACAGTTCCTGCCTAGGAAGCATGAGGTCATGAGTTAGATCCCTGGTAACAACAACAACAAATAATAATAATAATAATAACTTAAAGTGTACTTCCTTCAAGGTAAAAAAAAGAATTGTGATTGTTTTTCCCCTTCTTGGATATCTGTGCTAAGTTTATGATATCTATAGTTACATCACAGTTTTGTTTCAATATTTTTCCTATCTTCTATCTTCTCACACATTTATTTTGATAGTAGCTTTAAATAAGGTTTGGTTTTAGCTGAATATTAAAATGAGCTTTAAAAAACTTATGACTTTCAGATATTAGCTTTAAAAAAAACCCTTACTTGTTCTAACTATGCTCCTTGTAAAGGCTGATTCATTGCCTCGACTTGAGAAGTTTGAAAGGTTAACAAAGTAACTCAGCAGTTTACATCCTAGCTTGTAGAAGACATGCCCTAGAGCAGCTGTTTATGCCCTAGATATTGTAATGGTTGTCTTTGTGTCAACTTCAGAAGTTTAGAAAGCCTAAGAAAGTGATTCAGCTCAGAGGACTCAGGGGCCAATGCCCTCACTTTGTAAATACCCTCAGCCTGTGCAAGAGGAGGGCACAGGAATGGTGTGAGTGCTACAGCCATCCTACCATGGGAAGCTTGTTTACAATATAAGGGAGGAAAGAGGCTTGGCCTTTTTCTTTTTTGCTCTTGTTGCTTTTGCCGTTGTCTGCTGCCTTGAACTGTTGCCCCTTACCATGCCACCCAGTTTTGGAGCCAGCTGATTATGGACCAAAACCTCTAAAGATTGTGAGCTAAATAAACTTTTCCCTCTTTAACCTTGAGTGTCAGGTATTTTATCCCAGCAATAGGGGCAAAGTAAATAAGACTCCTCTTCCCCATTTCCAACCTAAAATTTCCCATCCAAATAGTTGAAGTCTATAAATTAGAATGGTAGACTTTAAATTTGCATGGAAGCATGGGAATAATAAAATTTAGTGCAACTGAGCTCAGTTCAGTGCAGCGTCAACAGGCACCAGTTCACATTGAGACCTTCTCCACTCATTTCAGCTTGAGTACAGCCTGAACATAAATTAACTTTTTAAGAAACTGTGTTGTAATGTAATCCAGTGTAGACAGAAATTTCAGGAAATTTATAAAGAAGAACCTAAGGCTAAACATAGATATGTTTTTTGAGAAATTATTTGGTAACTTTGTTTTCTCTAAATCTTTACAGCCATGGCCAACCACCTTACTCTCTTGGCTCTTCTGGGAATTCCAGTATCCCAAAGAACATGTTAAACCCTATATATATAAGCTATTTGTCAATTTAAACATAAACCATAGTACTTTATATCCTTATTCAAACTTACAATTCCACTCATTTACTTAATGGTAATGGCTATTAGCATGTACTATAGGATACACTATGTATTTCTTCCAATATTTTTGTCTATCCTCTGAATAAGATAATAAGATAATACTATAATATATACATATATTATGATTTGCTTTTTAAACTAATATGTGTTAGAGATCTCATGCTAGCATATGTTTTTCTTATAAATTTTTGAAAAACTTTACACAGCATAGATATGCTATAATTTAAACTTTTACCTACTGGATAATGTTTACATTTTTCTATAACAAATAGCATATTGCAATGACAATACTTGCAGTTACTCCATTCATTTATTTACTTGATAGATATTTATCTGGTGATCACCATGGGTCTGGCATTACCCTAAGTGTGGTCGATATGAACACAAAACCACAAAACAAACACAAACATAAAATAGAAGGCTTCTGCCAGAGTTGAGATCAGGATGAGGTGAAGGAGGTACTTACCTAAGGCACAGAATGTATGAAGGCCCCAAAAAGCTCAGTAATCAATAGCATTCTATTGCACTATTAAAAAAAATTATTTAAAGAGAAAAAAAAGCAAAACAGAAAAAGGGTAGAAATAATACAGAATTTTAAAAAAAGTAAGAAATCACTAGTTGATAACTCACATATTGTCTTCTTAGAAATAGTTGTTCAAATTACAAAATTAAAGCATACAAGGTGAACATTCAAACAGTGAGACTGCAAACAGTTCTGTTCAATGATCCAACAAAAACTTAGTAATATGGTTATCAATCCTACACACTTAAATATATGTGAAGTTATATCCTTTAGAGCACTTTCTTTTCCTCTCTTTTTTACAATAGCAATTACACATTTTGGGTTTTATTACTCTTACAGTTCTTACTACTTTTTACACTAGAGACACAATGTATCACACTATTTTTAAAAATTGATATTAATTCAAAAACTATGATAAAATTTTAAATAATCTATAATTAGCTTATATTCTAGATAGACATTAAATGAACAGAAAAGTATTGTTTTTACTATTATTGCCATTGTTATTACTATTATTCACAAACTGTGATAAAGGGAAACAGTGTGCTAATTTAGACTTAGACCATAGAACCTGTTGTAAATTGGGATCCTCGAAAGTCAGCACCTAGATTAACATTCACATGTTTACTGGACGTGCCCTTGGGAGCAGCACTTAGGAGGACAGGGAAAGGAGCAGACTTTGTCAGTGACAGGATGAGCTGCAGTGCTGCCTCCAGGGTGACCTTGGTTATCCTTTGGTGTGACTTCTCCCCTACTGAGATAAGAGGGCTTGATTTTTAAGCACTTCAGTTTACCCTGAGCACTACTTGGCAGCACATTTGTTTATGTACTCTCTGTCCCAAGTGTTGCTCAGACAGGTGTGATCTCCATCAGGTGATTCTTGTTTACATGGGATACATTTTATGTCTATCTGTTTTATATTGACTATTTTTGGATAATTTTAAAGTTTAGAATCTTGTATGAACCTTTGATGTTTGTTTCTAGTGAAGTCTAATAAGGAGTCATGGTTATTTTCCTTTTATTAATTCATGTTTATTTTAGTTGTAAAAAATTATAATTTTGTGCTAATAATCTATAAAAACCTTTATCATAAGTACATTAGCTATAATTTTCATATTTCTCCAGAACTCAGTGATATTCTTTTACAATACAAAATGGACAGACTTCTGGGAAGATGGTGGAGCAGTAAGCAACAGACAAAACAGCCTCTCTGAGAGTGGAATATAACATCATGAGGAAATGAGAAGGAAGGAAATGGGTCCCTGGACCCAGGAGAACCCAGGTGAATTTAAGCCCACAGAGAGAGTGAAAAGGAAAACTTCAAGGAAGAATAAGGCTCTAGGCAGTGGTGCCTTTGCCCTGAGATGTGACTCGCTGTGGGACAGGAGCTGTTCCAACCTGGGGATGCATGGTCATGGTGACAGTGTGAGACCACAGAGACCTCTGCAGAGAGATGCAGCAGTGGAGGGAGCAGCAGATGTGGAGGACCACACTGGCTGGAGGTGAGTGCAGAGGGAGACAGTGAGCAGGCAGCAGCCACTTTGGAGATGGGCCAACTCAGGTCAGAACCCAGAACTGCTCCCAGCTGGGTGAAGACCCTTGGAAATTGCTTGGGCTGTCACAAGCCTGATGAGTCTGATCTCAGGGCAGGCCTGCTGAGATTATCCACTACCCTGCCAGAAAGCTACTGCTGTCCTGCTGGGATAAACTGGCATGAGTTGAGGCGGGACTCTGCCTCCACAGGTTGTGTACTAGTGAAACCAGACAGAACTCTGGAAGTGGACTGTTTGGCTTTCCTTTTCTTTTCTGCTTTTTATTCTCTTTCTACTTCATTGTTTTTATTTAAGTGTGAAAATGATTCTTAACCTCTTTGTGGGTATGGTTCTGTTCTATTCTTCCTTTTATCTCTTCCATGTCTCTTTTCCTTCAATCTTCTGCACCAATTTCCCCAAGTGGGTGTTCTCTCCATTTGTCCTCCAAACTTACTTCTAATCTTCTCCACTTCTTTATTTTCTCCTTAATCCATTTTAAATTTTAACCCTTGAGGTCCAAATTGACACTTATGGACTTATATATTGCATATAATTGTTTGGTTTGTTTTATATTTTGTTACATAATCACAAATCTAGTTCATGCAGTTAAAATTTGCAAATTAAGGGTTAGCTCAGTTTGTTTTTTTTAGGCTGTGTTTGATGCTATTAGTACCAATATAGCTAAATATAGCTATAGACAAAATCGTTCTAAATAGCTGTTGGTCCTGGTATTACATGACTGGGATTAACTAAGGGTCACAGAAAATACACCGTCACAGTGCCAAAGAGTCAGGTACTTGGCCAAAAAAACAATACTTTCTCATCTCCAACAAACTGAAGAGGTCAGATCTTCCAACAGACTCCAAACTCTAAACCAGCCACACCTGGAAGATCCCTCAGAGAAGTAATCATAACCTAAGGGCCCTAAATACCACCAAAAACCAACCCACCATAGGCAAGTTACAAATATCACCCCAGGAATTAAACTAAAAAAAGAGGAAAGAAAAATGATAAGACACTTACACAAAATGCAACCCCTGCCAGCCAGCTCACCAAAGGTCAATCCATGGGCCAGTGAGGTGGGACAATCCAAAAACTCCCACCAGGCCTCTCTGAAGTGGTAACAACAAAGCAATTGAGTGCGGCGCTAAGAAAATGAGATCAGAAATAATCTCTCAGGTAACTACAGAGATTATTAAAATACACACCATGCTTATTGACGTTAGAGCAGACACAGACAAAAGAATAGATGAATTTAAGAAAATTATGGAACATCAGCATGGGAAAGAAATGGAATCTATAAAGCAGATTCAAGCGGATATCCAGGAGAATAAAAACTCCACTGTAAGTGTTCAAAGCAGATTAGGCCAGTGTGAGGACAGGATCTTAGATACTGAAGACGGGCTTGCAGTTAGCAACCAGGAAAAGAAAGATTTCTCAAAAATAGCAAGGGAACATGAGAAATCAATCCAGTAACTGCTATTGAGACAAAAAAAAAATAACTTGAGATTGATTGGAGTCAATGAACAAGCAGAAGATACCACAAATGACATTACAAAAATGATCATAGACATCATGAAAAAAACTTTCCTAGTAAACAAAAAGAATTTGACATACAGATAAATGAGGCATAAGCACTCTAATTAGCAATGATCAAAAAAAAATCTACAGTCAGGCATACAATAGTTATGATTGCAGAAATTCAACCCAAGAATAGAATCCTAAAAGCTGTTAGAGAAAATAAACAAAGCACCAATAAAGGAAAGCCTACACACAGCTGAGAAGTCACAGCTGAGTTCTCAGCACAAACTCTCACATCAAGGAGAACTTAGGAGTGAAGTACTCCAAATTCTAAAGGAAAACAACTTTCAAGCCAGATGGATGTACCCCACAAAAATACCTTTCAAAATTGATGGAGAAATAAGATACTTTCATGACAAACAATATCTGAAAATTTATAACCAGCAAACCAACACTCTAAAACATGAATGACATTCTAAAAAAGAAATAATAAGTGATCTAGGGGAATGAAATTCCCAACCTACTATATGTCTGGTATGAGTCTGTGTTGTTTAAAATTCAAGAATGAATTTTAGGAACAATGGAGGTTAAAGTAGAAGTATTTAATTGAGAGAAAGAGAGCTTCTGTCTGAGAGAGAGAGACAGAAGGGGTCCCGAGTGGCTTGCCAGGGACTCTGTCTTTTTAGGGATTTTTATACAGTACAATCATGAAGTGACGTGCATCAAAAGTGGAGAAAACTGGGAACTTGCGATGTAGGCTGGTATGAGGAGGGACAGAGCTATGGTCAACCAATAAGTTTAATTGTTCAGGTAAAAATCACCAAATCAGGGGCAAAAGGGAAGCCAGCCATGAAGCAAATGAGCATTCTTATGGATCAATGGTTTTCTGTAGGGGGTTGGGACGGTGACTCCTGGCTTCACAAAGTGACTCATACTTAATCCCTAAGGATTATACTTAAGGGTGTGGTTGCATTTGTTTTGCCTTCTGTTTTGAGATCTGACCCAAAGTAAGAGGTGTGTGTTTCCCCCAAGGTCACCAGACATCTGGTCCTCTGTGCCAGCTTCTTTGACAGCCCAGCCCTGTCTGTCTATAATATTTCTAACTAGCTCAGCTGCCTATATACAATTGTATTAGGAAACCTCAATACCCAACTGTCAAAAAGACAGACCAAATAGACAAAAAAATCAATAATGAAATATTAGAACTAAATCAAATTTTTGAACAAATGGACTTAGTAGATGTCTATAGAGTATTCCATCCCACAACATCAGAATATACTTTCTTCTCAACTGTACATGGGACATTCCCCAAACTAGACCATATACTGGCTTATAGAACATGCTTAAGTAAATGCAAAGGAATTGAAATTATCCCTTGCATACTATCAAACCACAGTGCAATTAAGTTGGAAATCCATGCCAAAGGAAACCACAAGAACTTCAAAAACTCCTGGAAATCAAATAGCATCCTACTGAACAACAATTGGTCACAGATGAAATTAAAGAAGAAATTAAACAATTTTTATGGTTGAATGATAATAAGACATACTGGAATTTGTAGGACACAACATACTGGAACTTGTAGGGCACAATGAAAGCAGTCTTAAAGGGGAAACTTATAGCAGTAAATACTCATATCAGGAAAACAGAGCAAGCACATGTAAACAATTTAATGTTGAACCTCAAACTTCTAGAAAAAGAAAAGCAGGCTAAGCTCGTCTACAAGGGAGGAAATTATAAAGATTAGAGCAGAAATTAATACGTTGGAGACTAAAAAATCAATACAAAGTATCAATGAATCAAAGAGTTGATTCTTCGAAAGATTAAATAAATTTGACAAACTCTTAGCCAACCTTATTTTTTAAAAAAAGAAAAGACTCAAATCTGTAGAAGACAAGTTGAGCAACTCTCCTTGAATGCAGAACAATTGCTGTGACTTTTGACTATATGGAGTTTTATTTCCATATACTGATATGTACAGAGCTGGCTATGATAGTTCCCTCTCTCTACCGTTGGCTCTAAACATTGTAATTAAGGCTAGTTGAGGTACTGGTATGTAATCTCCAATGCCATCAGACAATCTCTAGTTTCCGAGCAAAGCGCTCTCTGGAAAAAATAGGACCACACTGGGATAGTAGAGTCAGTAAGCTCCAGGAATGTCTGCTAGGTGTGAACTTTGAGATAAAGAGGCTATAAGTCCCCAGGGCACAAAAATTTACATATCAGAAATTGAAGCAACAGCCTCCAAAAACAATTCAGTTGCTACCTTAATTGAGTTATGCAGGTCGATCCTTCTGCATGTCATTCTTCCTGCATTTTGCAGAGATGCTTTTCTCCCTACCTGGCCAGCCAGCTCAGGTTACTCACATAGTTCCCACCATCCTCACTGTCACTCATCCTTGAGCCACCCACTTCTACACAAGATGATAAATTCTGGGCGAGGCCTAGGATCAGGGCCTTTGTCTGCATATCTTCACAGGGATTGGATTGAGGACCCCTTGGCTGACCTTAATTTGGAATATGTCTTGATGTATTTACTCTCTCCAAGGGTTGCATTTGAGATGGTAGAGTGGAATTAACTTGCCAGGATTCCAATAACATCTCAATGGGATTGTAAATATAAGTTTTTGGATTGTGAGGAAGATTGGAAAAAGGATTAGTTGGATTACAATACACAATATTTGGGATTACAATACAAATCCATGCAATTAGGAATGAAAAGGGCAAAATCAAAATAGACCCTGCAGAAATCCAGAAAACCATCTATATCTACTTTGAAAACTTGTATTTTAATAATATAGAAAATATAGAAGAAATGTACAGATTTCTAGATACATATGAATTATCAAAGCTGAATCAAGAATGTATAAAAATCCTAAATAACTCAATATCAATAAATGAAATCAAAGATGTAATTAACAATTTATCAACAAAGAAAAGCCCAGGCCCTGACGAATGCACTGCTGAATTCTACAAGAAATTTAGAAAACACAACACCACTACTTCTCAAACTCTTTAATGAAATTGAAAGGGAAGCAATACTTCCAAATTTATTCCTAGAAGCAAGTATTACCCTGATACCAAAACCAGAGAAGGAGAATAACAAGCCAATTTCCCTAATGAATATTGATGCAAAAATCCTCAATAACATACTGGCAAACAGATGGCAGTGAAGAGTCAAGAAGATTGTACACCATGATCAAATGGTATTCATCCCAGGGATGCAGGAATGGTTCAACATATGTAAATCCATAATATTAACAGAGCCAAGAACAAAAAAGAAAAAGCTTCTGACAAGGGCCAGCACCCATTCATGATAAAAATCCTACAGAAAATTGGAATAGATGGTCATTATCTCAATCTGATAAAAGTCATCTATGACAAACCAAGAGCCAACATCATACTAAATAGACAAAAGCTGAAAGCTTTAATTCTTAACTCAGGAGTGGAACATGGATGTCCACTGTCTCCCCTCTTAATCAGCATACCCTTGGAAATTTTAGTTGCAGCAATTAGACAAGAGAAAAATAAAAGGAATAAAGATAAGAAAGCAAGAAGTTAAACTACTATTATTTTTCAGATGAAATTATACTCAGAAGACTGTAACGACTCCACCAAAACACTACTAGATTTAATATGCAAATTCAGCAATGTAGCTGGTTACAAAGGCAATACTCAAAAATCGATAGCCTTCCTGTATGTGAATAACAAACTCACTGAGACAGAAATCAGGGAAACAACACTTTTTACAATAAAAAAACAATACCTAAGAATCAATCAAAAAAAATGAAATACCTAAGAATCAATCTAACAAAGGGTGTAAAAGACTTCTACAGGAGGTTAAAGAGGATATTAGATAATGGAGAGATATCCTATACTCTTGGGTAGGAAGAACCAATATAATGAAAATGGCCATACTTCCAAAATTGTTATACAGATTCAATGCAATCCCAGTCAAAATTCTAAGACCATGTCTCACAGTATTACAGAAAACAATCCTAAAATTTATCTGGAACCAGAAGTGACCTAGAATAGCAAAGGCAATCCTGAGCAACAAAGACAAGACAGGGGGCATCTCAATCCCTGACTTGAAATTATACTATAAAGCTACTGTGATAACAGCAGTGTGGGACTGGCAAAAAATCAGACCCCCAAGATCAGTGGAACCGATTAGAAGATGGAGAAACAACTTCAGACACAGAAAGCCACCTTGTCTTTGTTTATTTTTATTTTTTGGAGTACCAGGGATTGAACTCACAACCTTGCACTTATCAGGCAAGCACTTGAGCCACTGAGCTAAATTCCTGGCCTCACCACCTTGTCTTTGACAAAGGTACCAAACACTGTCACTGGAAGAAAGGCACTTTAATACATGGCTGAAGATTAAAACTGGACCCATATCTTTCACCATGTACCAACCTAAAATCAGAATGGATCAAAGATCTTAATATTAAAAGAGAAACATTAAAGCTTCTGGAAGACAGAGTAGGTAAAATGCCTGAAGACACTGGTGTAGGAAAAGACTTTATGAACAAAACCCTGATTTTACAGGAACTCTCACAAAGGATCAACAACTGGGATCTCACCTTATTGAAAAGCTTTTGCACAGCAAGAGAAACTACTTAGAGAGTGAAAAGACAACCCATAATGTGGGAGAAAATGTTTTCTAGCTGTACCCCAGACAAAGTATTACTATCAAGAACATATAAAGAATGCAAAAACAAACAAACAAACAAACAAACAAACAAACATCAGTGCTCCCAGATTTAAAGACCCAATCCAGAAATGGGCATCTGAATATACAGTTCTCAAGTGAAGAGATATGAACAGCAAATGAATATGTAAAAAAAATGTTCAGTATCACTGGTCATTCAAGAGATGTACATTAAAACAACTCTGAGATTTCACCTCACCCCAGAACAATGGCCATTATCAAAAAAAGCAATAACAAATGCTGGAGAGGTTGTGGGGAAAAAAATGAACCCTTCTTCACTGTTGGTGGGAATGCAGACTGGTGCAATCACTGTAGGAATAGTGTGGAAATGTCTCAAAAACTAGTACTAGAGGTCCATTCAGTCCAGTTAGTCCTCTTTTGGCTATCTTCCCAAAAGAATTAAAAACCTCATACCACAGTGATATATGCTTATAGCAGCACAAGTTGTAATAACAAGATCTTGGAAACAATATAAATGCCCATTGACTGAGGAATGGATTAAAAAAAGTGGTATTTTTATACAATGGAGTACTATTCAGCCATAAAGAATGATAAACTGGAAACTTTTATAAATAGATGCAACTTGAGATCATACTCATTAGTGAAACAAATAGGACATACATGTGCATACATTTTATTGTCTCATTAATGTGAGAAGCTGAAACAACATATGTGTATGTGTAAGTATAAGTATATAAAAATAGTTAAGGTAGTTATAATACTGATTTCTCTGAGTTCACTGAAGAGAAAGATTTGTGCTGGTTTTGTTCAAACAGCTGAATACAATCACTGTAGTCAGGGTTTGCAAGAGAACAGATTCAATACAGGATGACAATTTATAGGATTATTTTATAATCACCTGAAGAGCTAACTGGGCCATGCCCAGGGAACTCCAGGCAGCTAACGGGCTGGAATCAATGCAGCAATATTCAGTTGAGGTCAACTGAATTCATGGCCTTTGCATTTGAAAACTTTAGGTTCAAATTCTACTTTAGACTCATTAGCTGTTGGGTTTTGGGCAGACTGTAAAATCTCTGACTCTCAATTTTCTTATCCATAAAATGGGAATAATAATAATGGGGCTTAACTTATAAATTCATTAGAAGAGACAAAATAAAAATAAACAATTCCTGTGAAAGCCTTACCACAGGGCACGATATTTCATAAGCCTTCAGTAAAAATCCTTTCTTCATCCTCTGCCATATTTCCCCCTATGTAAAACAGGGCATCCCATAAGCATCTGCGGAGTGGAATTTGTGTCATTCATGCTGGTGTTCTCGATGTGGTACTTTTGTACAATGGAGTACTACTCTGCTATAAAGAATGATCACATTGAGACATTTATAAGTAAATGGATGCAACTTGAGACCATACTCATCAGTGAAATAAATCAAGCTCACATGTGTAAATACCATACAGTCTCCTTAGTGTAAGAAATGGTAAGAGTACGTAAGATACAAAAAACTCAATACACACAGTGAAAGGACAAGAATCTGCTTAAAGGGGAAAAATAATATCTCTGGGAAAATGAGGAAAAAGAAAAAGGAAGGGAAAAGAAAAAATATCTAAAATTATATAAACACACTTAGGATAGCTAAGATGACTGTGCTACAAATTCTGTAAGTTCTTGGAACAAAATAGTTAACATTCATAGGATTGGAACAATTGTGCATATTATTGTGTGGTGATCTGAGGAACTCTTGAAGATCATTATGTAAAATAACAACCCTAGTTATGCTCATACCATCTTGTTTTGAAGGCCTATATTGTCAGTGTTCTGGGCTCTTTGTTACTGTTGTTTATGTTTTTTTCATTTTGTGTTTTTCTAGGAATTTGTTTTGTTTTTCTCTCTAATACAGAAAGAATAGGTATACATGTAGAGACTCGTGCATGCATAGAACTTCTAAAGAGTTTATGAGAATAGATTATATAATGCATGATGAACTGAACAGCTACTTTGAAGAAAAAGAGACATTAAGGCACTGAGTGCTGATTCTGTAGCATCATGATGCAAAATCCAGCCATACTGTTATTCTTTTTTCAGAGTGATTTTAGTCTGTTTTGTTTTGTTTAATTTCAACATATGTGAAGGCATGGACAGCTATTTTGAAGAGAATGAGAGACATTATGGCAGCCATTGTTGACTTCCCTATTGTCTGGTCTTGAAGACCTAAAATACCCTCATCATCCTGTTCAGATCAGTTTTGTACTATTTTGTTTTGTATGAATTCATTTTATGTGAAGATACAGACAACTACTTGGAAGAAATGAGACAATATGATAAACAGTGAAGATCCCAGTTGTCTTGCTGTGAATCTGTGTCTCTTACATTGTTTTCTTATGATCTGTTTTGTTCTGTTTAATTTTACCCTCTTTAAAATAAAATTAAAAAAAATTCACCTGAAGAATCAAATGCAGAAGACTGTACAAGATCTGTCCACACACTAGAGACCTAAAGAATCCAGCTGAGGGTTTGGATCCCACAGCAATGCCCTGCATGAGTCCAGCTGAAGACTTAGAGCCCATGGCCTAGTGTCCATGACAATGTCTCAAGTGAATCTGAATCATGGATCTGCACTGGGAAGGCCCAAAGGTCAGTACTGGAAGCCAGAAAGTCTGCGCCAGTGGGTTGAAGGATCTGTACCAGCAGGCTGAGGATCTGTTCTGGAGCCAGGAAGTAAAGCTCAAAGTAAGGACCAGCCTTACCCAAAGAGAAACACAGCCATCAACAGTGACAGCGAGAACCCAAGCTCCTCCAATGATGAGAATGTCTGAGTTTATATCAGGAAATCAGTGCAACAGGCTTCTTCAGGAGGATCACAGCACACCAACTTTCCCTCCAGTTCTGCTTATACGCTATTGGCCAATCCTCAGGTGGGCCTTCCACACTCAGCACCCATGCTGATTCAGTTCAGCTGGCTGTGACAAGCTGACCATAGTTACTCCAACACAACAGTCATTGGGCCTAAGTATTCATTTTAAAATATTCATTTTAAAATGTTATTAACAAATTGATTTTCAATGATTATCAACTTATATAGTCTCTCAAAGTCAATGGAAATGCATATTTGCTTCTATCCTTGTCAACTGTTGCTAGTCATTCTTTTAATTATTATCACAAGTATTGTGTGAAAATGGAATATATTATTTTTATTTGACTCCCCAACTAATAAAGTTGAGCCATTTTTCATGTTTATTGGGAATTAAAGGGTATTTTTCCCTTTAGATTTGCTAGTTTACAATTCTTGTGTATGTTTCTTGAGTTATTATATTTTCAATAGTCTGCAGTTCTTTGCTTTTAATAGATATTATAAACATTTTTCTCAATCACATTATCTTTTAAACTTATTTATGCAGCTTTAATTGTACAAATATTTTAAAAATGAAGTACTCATTTTTAAAAATGAAGTACTCAAATCTATCTGTCTTCCTAGATTTTGTGTCTGGCTTGGAAAAGATTTTTCTAACTCAAGAATATTAAATAGTAAATTTCATTCCTACTAGCTCTATTTTCTAGAACTTTTAGTTTTATTACTTTATTTTTTTACATTCCTGAGTTAATTTTATATGTTTTTATTACTGTAGTGTTGTTATAATTATGGAATCTGCTAGGGTAAGGCTCTTTTTATTTTCTTCTTGGTGAATTTTAAGATCATTATATTAAGTCCTATGAATGCTGTATTCCATTGGGATTTTGACTGGTATCGCATTTAGAGTTGCACATTAATTTGGAGGAAAACTGACACCTTTACAAAGTTAAGAACTAAAATGTAAAATATAGTTACCAATCTGTTCAGTTTTTACTTCATGTCTTTCAATATGATGTCACAGTTTTCTTCAGATATTTTATAATTTTCCTCATAATACTTCTAACATTGCATTAGAATTAATTATGGTTCATTATAATAATTTCTTATTCTGTAAGGAGTATCTTTCTTTACAACATCTTTGCATTGTTTAAGATTTAAATAAAGTTGTAAAAACAAAAGTATCCAATATTGAAATAGTCTTGACTATTTTCCAGAGAATGCTTTCCAATTATTAAAATGTTTAATTTATCAAACCAACTTAATGAGGTAGCATCATTATCTACCTTATTTTGAGAAGAAAACAGAACCATCAAGGAGAAGTTAGATAATTAGATAATAGCTATCATGGACTAGGAAGCAGTGAAGTCCAATTGCAATAAGGCAAAGACCTTCTTTATGGTCTCTGCTCTTGGCCTGCTGTGTTAGTGACCTACAGAATTGTATACTTGGTCATCTTACTATATCTTTTTATTTCTATGATCTTTTTGAAGTTACTTGTCTTCAATTAGGTAGAAATTATATAACATCCTAGCCATAGCAATTTTAATCTTCCATTCATGTTTATTCTGAATTATACCATTTGTTTTCTTGTGGCTCAGGGCATTGAATTTGCTATTACCAGCATCTATAATACTTCCCTTGGTGCTTTCAGAAAGTCTCTTCTGGTCATTTGGCTCTTGCCACAGATTTGATGTCTCTAGAGAGGCCCTTGTGTGTTGTCTTGACTAGGGAGGGCCTTCCCATGCTCATCCCCATTTTTATTCTGTTTATTTCTTGTGCTTCATTCCATTCCCTTATGGTGTTTATTTCTTAGCATAATTATTCTGCATCACAGCTGGAGTTTTTTTTTTTCCTTTTCTTTCTTTTTTTTTTTTTGGTGAGAGATTTCCAATTACAAGTCCTCATTTAAAAAGTAGAAGGGTACTGGAGTAATTTATTTAATTGTATTTTAAAGAACAAAAAACAATAAAAACAATGGTACAAAATTTCAAAACAAGGTTGTTGGAGAGTAACAATTGTTATTACATTGAGTGTTATTTTCTTCAATGTAGTTGCTCATATATAGGCATGAAAAATTGGTCAAACAATATAGCCACAAACTTTTCTTTTCATTGAACTAATAGGAATTAGTAGTATAAATATCTTCAGATCCAAAATGTATAATAGATATTGTGAAGAAACTCTTCAAAAGGAAAGAGAAACTGGGATGGGGAAAGGAGAAAAGAAGGAAGGGAAAAGGAAAAAAAAATTTTGATAGTTGAGTAGTACTCCATTGTATAAAAATATCACATATTTTTTATCCATTCCTCGGGTGATGAGCACTTGGGTTGCTTCCAAGATTTAGCTGTTACAAATTGTGCTGCTATAAACGTTGGGGCATATATATATAGCTATGGTATGACGTTTTCAATTCTTCTGGAAAAATACCCAGAAGGGGATATCTGGGTTGCATGGGACCTCTAATCCTAGTTTGTTGGGAAATCTCCATGCTGATTTCCAGTGTTTACACCAGTCTACATTCCCACCAACAATACAGAAGGGTTTCTTTTTCTCCCAAACCCCATCAGTATTTATTATTGGATGATTTTTTGATGATCACCATTCTTTCTGGTGTGAAATGGAATCTCAGTGCTGTTTTAATTTGCATTTCTCAAATGACTAATGATGTTGAACATTTTTTCATGTATTTGTTTGTCATTTGTACTACTTCATCTGAGAAATGTGTATTCATCCCAGATGCCCACTTTTGGACTGGGCCTTTGAATTTTCAGAGCCTGATTTTTAAAAATTATATGTTCTAGATAGAAGTGCTTTTTTCTGAGAGACAATTGGCTAAAAATTTCTCCCAATTTTTTAGTTGTCTTTTCACTCTGTGGGGGATTTCTTTTGAGATACTAAAATTTTTTTAAATAAGATGAGATCCCAGTTGTTGATTCTGTAATGTATTTCCAGTTCAGTTTGGTTTTTGAACTCTCTGTTTATCTCTGTCTTCAAGAGTTGTACCTACTTTATCTTCCATTATATTTAGTATTTTAGTTTTAATATTTAGATTTCTGATTCATTTTGAGTTTAGTTGGGTGCATGGTGATAGGCATGTATCTAGTCTTAGTCTTCAGCATGTAGAAAGCCAACTTTTCCCACACTATTTATTAAAGATACTGTTTTTCTTCCAGTGAACATGTTTAACATCTTTGTCAAAGATGAGGTGCCAAGTGTGTTTGGAGTTGTTTCTGTATCTTATAATCTGTTCCAATGATTCTTAGATCTGCCTTTTCTCTTCCTTCCTTTCTTTTTTTCTTTTCTTTTCTTTTTTGCCATTACCAAGCTATTTTTTATCGCAGTAGCTTTGCAGTATAATTTCAAATCAGGGATTTTGAGGCCTCCTGCCTTTGTTGCTCAGAATTGCTTCTGCTATTGTAGGTCTCTTCTAGTTCCAAATTAGTTTTAGGAATGTTTTCTCTAATTCTTTGAAGTATGCTAATGGTATTTTGATCAGAATTGCATTAAATTGTATAACTTTGAGAATGTGGCCCTTTTTTCACATTGTTAGTTCTTTCTATCAATGAGAAAGGATTAGCTTTCCATTTTCTGATATCCTCTTTGATCTCATTTTGCAGAGTACTGTAATTTTCAATATATACATCCTTTACTCTCTTTGTTAGATTTATTCCTAAGTATTTCATCCTTTGAATGTTATTGTGAAAGGTGTAGTTTCCTTAATTGCTCTCTCAATGACTTTGTTGTTTGTGTACAGGAATGTTATTGATTTGCATAGCAACTTCATATCCAGCTGCACTACTGAATTTGGTTATTAACTTTAAGAGTCTTTCAAGGGGGTTTTGGGGTCTTCTATGTAGACTATCATGTCATCTGTGAATACTGATAGTTTAACTTCTTTCCTATCTTTATTCCTTTTATTTCTCTTGTTCAACTGCTCTGGATAATGTTTCCACAACTATATTGAATAGGAGTGGTGATAGTGGACATCCTTGTCTTTTTCTTGATTTTAGAGTGAAAGCTTTCAGTTTTTGCCCATTTAGTAATATATTGGCTGTTGGTTTTTCACAGATGGCTTTTATCAGGTTGAGGTAGAGATCAACTATTCTAATTTTCTGTGTGGTTTTTTTTATCATGAATGAGTGTTGGACTTTGTCAAAAACTGTTTCTACATCTATTGAAATAATTATGTGATTTTTGTCTTTGATTCTGCTTATGTGGTGCATTAGATTTATTGATTTGCATATGTTAAACCATCCCTGCATTCCTGGGATGAATCTCACTTGGCCTTGGTGTATAATCTTTTTGATGATTTGCTATATTCTGTTTGCTAGTATTTTATTGAGAATATTTGCATCTATGTTCAATAAGGAGATTGGCCTGTAGTTTTCTTTTTTGGTTGGGTCTTTCTGTGCTTTTGGTATCAGGGTAATGCTTGCCTGTAGAAATGAGTTAGGAAGAATTGCTTCCCTTCAATTTCATTAAAGAGTTTGAGCAGTATTGGCATTAAATTTTCTCTAAATCTCTTGTAGAATTCAACTATGAATTCATCAGGACCTGGGTTTTTCTTTGTGGGTAAGTTTTTACATTTTCAATTTCATTAACTGATATTGGGTTATTCAAAAGTTTTTTTTTTTTTTAAATCTTCTTGGTTCAGCTTTGGTGATTCATAGATTTCTAGGAGTCTTTCCCTTTCTTCTGTGTTTTCCATCATATGAGAGTAAAATTTTTTGTTTTTTGATACCAGGGATTCAACTCATGACCTTGTGTTAGCCAGGCAGGTGCTTTAACATTGAGCTGTATCCCTGGCCCAAGAGTAAAGATTTTCAAAGTAGAAATTGATGTTCTTCTGAGTTTCCACAGCATCAGTAGTGATTTCACTTTTTTCATTCCTCACTGCATGAATTTGATTTTTTTCTTTCTTTTTCTTGATAAAGTTGGCTAGGTGTTTATCAATTTTGTTTATTCTTTCAAAGAACTAATGCTTTGATTCATTAATTCTTTGAATTGTTTTCTTGGTCTCTATTGCATGAATTGTTCCTCTGATCTGTGTAATTTCCTCCCTTCTATGACCTTTGGGCTTGACTTTCTCTTGTTTTTTTAGAAGCTTGTGGTGTGGCATTAGGTTGTTTATTTGTGCTCATTCTGTTTTCCTGATGTGAAAATTCATTGCTATAAATATTCCTCTTAGGAGTGTTTCAGTGCATCTCATTAGTTCTGTATGCATTCTCATTTATTTGCAGATATTGTTCAATTTCTTCTGTAATTTCATCTGTGACCCATTGTTTGTTCAGGAGGATATAATTTGATTTCCAAGTGTTTGTGAAGTTTTCACAATTTCTTTTGCCAATAATTTCCAATTTCATTGCACTATGGTTAGATAGTATGTATGGAATAATTTGAATTCCTTTGCATTTATTTAAGTATGTTGTATGGGTTAGTATATGGCCTATTTTAAGAATATCCTTTTTGTAGCTGAGAAGAATGTATATTCTAATGATGTTGGTTAGAACACTCTGAAAACATCTAATCTGCTAAGTCCATTTGTTCACAGGTTTGGTTCAGTTCTTATATTTCTTTGCTGATTTCTGTTGTTATTATTTTTGTCTTTTTGATACAGGGTCTCACTATGCAATTCAAGCTGGTTTCAAGCTCATTTTGTAGCCCAGGCTGCTCTCAAACTTGCAATGATCCTCCTGCCTCAGCCGTCAGAGGCACCACCATGCTTGTCTCTTTGCTGACTTTTTTTTATCTAGCTGATCCATCTTTCTGTGACAATGGAGCATTAAGTTTGGAGCTTTATATTATGTAAGTTTTCATTGTTTCTACAATTTAATTAATCTATTTTATGTAGGCTGTCAAATTTATCAAAAGAGTTTTTCATAATATTCATTTATTCTTTCTAAGATCTTAGGACCTGTAGCTATGTCCTCCATTTCTCCTGGTGGCTAATTTTTGCTTTCTTCCATTTTTCTGCATCAATATCACTAAAGATTTATTAATCTTCCTCAAAAAATTAATATTTCTTTTTGCAATTTTTCTTTTTCCTGTCTTGTATTTTGTTGATCTTGCATTTGTCTTTGTGATGTTTCTCTTTATGTTTTTTTATGCCCTCATAATAGAAAGTTGAGTCAGTTTCTTCTTTTCTAAAAAGGCATAAATTACCATAAGCACTGCAGCAGACAAACTTTGATAGGTCGCATTTTCATTTTCCTTCAGCTGAAGGTACTTTCTATTTTCCCCTGTGATTTCCTCTTTGATCAGTGGTTATTGAGCAATGGGTCATTCATTACATTGTGGGATAGTTTGAGGCTCACTCATCAATTTCTAATACAATTTCCTGTTGCCAGAAACATTGTGTGACTTGAGTTCTTCCATATATACTGGGATTTATTTTGTAGTCCAGAATATCACCTATTTTAGCAAATATTCTGCATGCACTTAGACTGTGCTCTGCTTTGGGTATGGTGTTTCATAAATATTAATAAACTTGTGCCTTAAACATTGATATGTTTGTCTAAGTTTGTTGATGAAGGAATTCAAGTCTCCTATATATTTACTGATTTTTTATGTATTCTATAAACTACTGTACCATGAGAAAGTTGTTGAAATCTTTGTTGTTATGTACATTTTCTATTTCTCTTTTTAGTTCTGTTTTTCACTATTTATATTTTGAATTGCTATGTATCAAATTGATTTTTTGTCTACTTTACCATTTTGGAATGATTTTTTTTTATCCCTTTTAGTGTCCTTTGCCCTGAATTTTTGCCTAAAATTGAGATAGTCACTATAGGTATATTTTCATAGCATAAGATAGACATAATTACTTTCATTCTTTTATTTTCACTTTATCTATAATTTTTCTTTAAATCTTTTCTTGTGGACAGTGTATAATTCATTCTTGCTTTTCTTCTGTGCTCGAGTGTTTATAATTAGCAGTGTCCTGTTTCCAAGGTTTTTTTTGAATGTCTAAACTGCTGCTAATCCTGTCTACTGAATTTTTCATTCGAAAAAGCACTCTTTTCAGCTGTACTGGTTCTTTTAGTTGTTTTACTTCATAGTTTGTAGTTTTCTTCTTATTATGTATTTGTATTTCTTTAAAAGTTTGAACATATTTTATGCCAGGGGTTTTAAATTCCTGGTACAATGAGTCTATCATGTCTTCCATTTTTGGTTCTATTTATTTTTAATACATTTTTATAGATTTTATTAGTACAGTTTGATATATATAATGAACACATTCATTAGAGGAAGTTTGTACATGTACATGATTTTTTTTTTGTACCAGGGATTGAACTCATGACCGTGTGCTTGCCAGGCAGGCACTTATGCTGCTGAGCTAAATCCCGGCATGTACATGATGTTTTTTCCCTGAACCTCTCTATTCCATTCAACTCCTCTTCCCCACTTATTTACAAAAGTTTTGTTTCCATTTTCTTCCTTCCCCCTCTGCCACCTTTTTCTTTCTCCCCTCAATCTCCCTAGTCTCCCTTTCTTTTGAAAAGTTTCTTCCTATTTCATGATATCTTTTAAACACTTTGCTCTTTATTTAACATTTAGTATCTCATAGCAGAAATAATTAAATATTTACACATGTAAATTCAATTTATTTCATTGCTGAGTACCTTTTCAAGGTGCATCAATTTACCTAGAAATGCCTCAAGTCTTTCTTTATGGCTGATCAGTACTCCATTGTATGAAAAAAACACATTCTTTATCCATTCCTCAGCTGCTGGTTATTTGGGTTGTTTCTAAGATTTAGCTCTTACCAACTGTGCTGCTACACACATGGACATGTATAAATTGCTGTGGTATGATGTTTTTAATTCTTCTGGGAAGACACCCAGAAGAGGAATGGCTGGATCAAATGAAACTTCTAATCCTGGGGTTTTTTTTTTTTTTTGATGAATCTTTACACTGATTTCCACAATGCACCAGTCTACACATCCACCAACAGTGAAAAAAGCATTCCCCCCACCCAGTGCCCCACTACCATTTCTTATTTGGTTCATTTCTTATAATAGCCATTCTTCCTGGGGTGAGATGGGATTTCAACATTGTTTTAATTTGCATCTATTGAATGAGGCATGATGTTGAATATTTTTTCCTACATTTATGTGCCATTTGCATTTCTTCCTATGAGAAATGGTATTTATCTTAGACACCCATTTTTGGATTGCATTTTCAAATTTTGGGAGTATGATTTTTAAAAAATTTTTACATTATAGATGCATTAATCCTTTGTCTGAGGGAGAACTGGCAATATTTTTTCCCATTCTGTGGATTGTCTTTTTATTCTTTGTCAATTTCTTTTGCTGTGCAGATGAGATTCCAGCTGTTGATTCTTTGTAGCATTTCCCATGCCATTTGAGTTTTCTGCATGAAATGTTTGCCTACACCTATGCATTCTAGAGTTCCATATATTCTCTCTTCCAGTTGATTTAAAGTTTCTTTTCTTTCTTTCTTTCTTTCTTTCTTTCTTTCTTTCTTTCCTTCTTTCTTTCTTTCTTCTCTTTCCTTCTTTCCTTTTTTGGTACTGGGGATTGAACTCATGACCTTGTGCTTGCAGGCAGATTCTTATTCTGCTGAGCTAAACCCCTGGCCTTGATTTAGAGTTTCTGATTTAATATTTAGATCACTGAGTCATTTTGATTTTATTTCAGGGCATATAGATAGACAGACATGGGTCCAGGTTTCCCAAAGTAGGAGGAAAGCCAGTTTTTCTAGCATCATTTATTAGAGACTTTCTTCCAGTGGACATATTTGGCCTTTTTGTGAATGATGACGTGGTTGAGTATGTTTGGGTTTGTTTTTGCACCTTCTATTCTGTTCCATTGATTCTTAGGTGTATTTTTTTTTTTTTGCCAGTACCAGCAGCTTTTTTTTTTTTTTTTAAATCACAGTAGCTTTGTAGTATAATTTCAGTTTGAGGATTGTGATGCTCTCTGCCTTGACTTTGTTGCTCAGCATTGCATTTGCTATTTTAGATATCTTCTGGGTTCCAAATGAATTTTAGGAATGTTTTCTCTACTTCTGTGAAGTATGTTAATGACATTTTGATTGGGATTGCATTAAATCTGTGTAACAATTTGGGGAATGTGGCCATTTTTACTATATTGGTTCTTCCTATCCAAGGGATATATATATTCTCATTTTCTGATATCCTGTGTGAAATTGCTCTTTTTTCAAAGAACTGTAATTTTCAGTGTATTGACATTTTACTTCTTTTGTTGATTAATTCCTAAGTGTTTTAATCTTTTTGATGCTTTGTGAAAGGTCTAGTTTTCCTTTTCACTGTCTTAGTGTGTTTGTTGTTGGTGTATAGAAATGCTATTAATTTTTTTGACTGTTGAGTTTGTATCTACATTGATGAATTGAGTTATTTACTCTACCAGTCTTTTATTGGAGTTTTGGGGAATTATGTATCTTATCATCTGCAAATAATGATAAATTTAACTTCTTCCTTTTCTATCTTTATTCTTTTTATTTCTTTTTCTTGTCTAATTGCTTTGGCTAATGTTTCCAGAATTATGTTGAATAGAAGTGGTGACAGTGGGCATTCTTGTCTTGTTCCTGATTTTAGAGCAAAAGCTTTCAGGTTTTGTCCATTTAGTATGATGTTAGTTCTTGGATTTCATAAATGACCTTTCTCAGATTGAGATAAAGAAAATCCACTCCAATTTTTTTGTGTACAATTTTTATCATGAATGAGTGTTGGACTTTGTCAAATTCTTTTTCTGTTTGTACTGAGATGATCATATAATATGATTTTGTCTTTGACTCTTGTTATGGTGTATTACATTTTTAAATTTTTGTATGTTGAACCATCCCTGTATTCTTTGATTGAATCCAATTGGGTCATGGTGTATAACCTTCCTGACTTGTAGCATTATGTTTGCCAGTATCTTAAGGAATTTTGCATCTGTGTTCATTACAGAGATTGACCTATAGTTCTCTGTTACGGTTGGATCCCTCATTGGTTTTGGTATCAGGGTGATACTTGATAGTATTGCTTTCCTTTCAATTTCATTAAAGAGGTTCATTAATAAATTTTAAATTAATTAATCCTAATAAATTGATATTAATTATCTTCCCTAAATTTATTTTAGAATTTGACAATGAATCCATCAGGATGTGGGCTTTTCTTTGTTGCTGTTTTTAATTATAATTTCAATTTTATTGACTGATATTGGGTTATTTAGAATTTTTATAACTTTTTTGTTGCATTTTGGCAATTCATATATATGTAGTAATATGTTCATTTCTTCTTGTTTTTGGTATCAGAGTAATACTCTAAAAAAAGAAGAGCAAGCCAAGCCCAAAGTCAAAAGAAGGGAGGAAATTATAAAGATCAGAGCAGAAATTAATGCAATGGAGACTAAGGAAACAATACAAAGAATAAATGACTCAGAGTTTGTTGTTTGAAAGGATAAATGAAATTGATAAGCCCCTAGCCAATCTTATTTAAAAAAGGAAAGAAAAAACTCAAATTCATACAATAATTAATGAAAAAGATGAAATCACTACAGACTGTGGAAATACAGAAGATCATCAACACCTATTTTATTTTATTTTTTTTTATTTAAAGAGAAAAAAATAGGAAAAAGGTAGAAATATTACAGAATTTCAATAAAAGAAGATAAACAGTAAAAAATCACTAGTTGATAAATTACATATTGTTCTTTTAGAAATAGTTATTCAAGCTACAAAATTAAAGCACACAAAGTGGACACTCAAGCAGTGAGAGTGCAAACAGATCTGTTCAACAATCCAACAAGAACCTAGAAATATGGATATCAATCCCACACACCTAAACATACATGCAGGTATATCCTTTATAGGGCTTCCTATTTCCTCTTTTTTTACAATAGCAATTATACATTTTTAAAATTTTATTTAAAGAGAAGAAAAAAAAGCAAAACAGAAAAAAGGGTAGCAACAATACAGATTTCTAAAAGAAAGAAAGAAAAAGGAGAATGAGAAAAAGCCCCACTAAGAAATCAGTAATTTAAAAATTACGTACTGTCATGCTGGATGTAGGCTGTTCAAGTTACAAATTTAAAGGGTACATAGTAAATATTAAAACAGTCAGACTACAAACAGTTCTGCTCAAAGATCCAACAAAGATTCAGCAATATGGTCATCCTGTTGCATGGAATACTGTTTTCCATCCTTTGACTTTTAATCTATGAGTTTACTTTTGGGTCAGATGTGTTTCTTGTACACAGCATATTGTGGGGTCTTGTTTCTTGATCCATTCTGTCAATCTATTTCTTTATATAGGTGAATTGGGGCCATTTATATTTATGGATATCACTGATATGTACTGGCTCGACTTTGCCATGTTATGTTCCAGTTGTTTCTTTCTGCTTTTCCTCTTATTTAATTGCTTATCCTACCTGGTGGTTTCTTTCTGTTGTTGTTTTGGGGATTGTGGTCATTTTTATCTCTGTCTAGTATGTCTTTCAGTACTCTTTCTAGGGTTGGTTTGGTGGACATGAATTTCTTCAGTT
>PVLA01003696.1:0-95441 GCA_004027455.1 Hydrochoerus hydrochaeris
CTCTCCTCTCTCTGTCTCTCTCTCTGTCTCCTCTCTATCTCATTCCCTCCCTCCATCCTTTCCTCTCTCTCTTCTATTCTGCCTTCATTTCCTGTAGACTTGAAAATTACTTGTACCAACTTTTCTCTGTTCTTCATCACAAAACATTTTGAATCTGACTGCCAAGGGTTGCCCAGGATTCAGTATTGGACAAGGGAGCGGAAAACACAGCACTGACATGTCAGTATAGCTTGTCTTTTTCCAATGTGAAGAAATTAAACCTACGGTGTGTTAGAAGAAGATTGAAGGGTAGTGGTGATCTTTTCTGGGGGGTGGGGTGGGAAAGCAATGGGAGGTAGAATTCCATTTGAATCTGAATAATTTTGTTTCTTTCAAAAACTAAAATACCTGAAGGGAATGTGACAGAGTGATGACATTCATTATATTTGGAAAGTGGTTACCCATTGGGGTCTCATTTTCTGTGCATTTGAGAGATATTTCATATTTAGAAATTAAATAAGTCAAAACATTGAAAGAAATAACATCTGTAAAAATGCTTTGTTAACTTACACTCCACCAGACCAGTAGATGTCAAAGGCCGGCAGAAGCGGAGTACCCAGAGGCCGTGCAGAGACGGCCGAGGTCACTCCGGGCAGATCCCAGGGTGGGGGGAGAATCTCCTGGTGCTGCGCAAGTGCTGGCCCGGAAAGGGGCTGCGCCTCAACCCTCCACCCCAAGCGCACAGCAGGGTGGGTGTGGGCAAAGACCCCAGCACCCCTTCTCCCCGCTGCTGCCTTCTTTGATTCCGGACACTTGGTAAACATCGACCTAAGGTTTATGAGAATGAGACAGGGGGTGTGGTACACAGAGTAACGTGTCCTTGCCAAGAGCGCAGAAAGGATGCTTCCTTCACTCTTAGAAGGGAACAGTGGCCCCTATTGAGGACGACTGAGGGCCCTGGGAAGTGAGAATGGGGGAAAGTCAAAGAGCAGAGGTGGCTTTTTTTCTTTTAGGAGGCCATGGGGGCAAACGAATAAACCAGGAAAGAAGGGCAGATTCTGTGCTGTCTCTGGCCACCAGAAGGGCCTACAGCCTCGCTCCACAGCAAACTGTGGGCTGCAGGTGGGGAAGCCTCACTCTACCCTCAGCTATGCCTCCCTCCCAGGCGACAGGAGCTGTCCTCCACAGGACTGCTGCGTGTGCTGCTGGCTCTGCTTTGCTCCCTCCCACGTAACCCTCACAGCTCAACTCCAGAGTTGCTTCCCCCAGCAAGGTGGCCCCTCCACAGTCAGGCGCCAGCCCCGCATTCCTGGAGGACAAGCACTTTCCTTCACGGCACTTCTCCGTTTGCAATTGTGCTGTGTTGTGCACCTTCCAGTTCTACAAGGAGCCGGGGCCTCACCTGCTTGTTACTTACCTTTGTCTCTCCAGCTCGGGGTCTGTACCCTGTGCTCGGTCAGTACACCCTGGCTGAAGAAATGAGACCTGAACGCGCGCTCCTGCTGTGGCCTGAATGTCTATGCTTCTCCAGAATTTGTACGCTGAAGCACAAGCCTCAGTGAGACAGGATCAAGAAGTGGGGACCCCTCACTGTTAAATCATGACGGCCTTCATGAGAGGGGTTAGCGCTCTTCTAAAAGAGACCCCCAAAACTTAGGTTGCCTCTTTCACATGAAGATACAGAGAAAAGCATCAGAGTGGAATCAGACAGCTGGGTCCTTACCAGACACTCAGTTTGCTACTTTCTCCTTTTCTCTTTTCTTTTCTTTTCTTTTCTTTTCTTTTCTTTTCTTTTCTTTTCTTTTCTTTTCTTTTCTTTCTCTTTCCTTTTTTTTGGAGTTTCTGGGGATGGAACCCAGGGTGTCATGTGTACTAGGGAAGTGCTGTACATTGAGCTAGTCTGACACCCTACCAGCACCTCAAACTGGGACTTGCCAGCCCTCAGCACCATGAGAAATACATTTCTGTTCTTCGCACACCCCCTGTGGGACTCCTTTCCCCAGCCGTGATGCTTTATCATTATATACAGGAAGTAACCTCACATAGACCCATGTGTATGTCACCGTTCTTGAAGACGGTTTCAGTTCTGGGGTGTGTGCTTTTATCATTTGGAGTGCCCGCTCCCATTTTAAGTTACTGGTGACAGTAACCCTTCTCCCCCTAACTTCCCATGCTTAGAATGAAAAACAGGACAGGAGGCAGCTCCCCAGGAGGAAGGAGAGAAGAGGGCAGCAGTGACAATGCAAGCAGTCCCAGGAAGGGACAGAGGGGAAGGGAAGCCCTCCTGGGTGGGAGTCTCCAAAGCAGGGGGGGCAGGGAGGTCCAGGAGTATTAATGAGGCACAGAGTTAAGATCTAAGAGCCAGAAAGGTTTTTATTATTAAAATACTGTTTGTGCAGTGTTCTTTCTACAGACGATCAAGTGCTGGCATCACGAAGCCTTTCTTTTTTTTTTTTTTTAAATTTTATTTAAAGAAGGAGGAAGCAAAACAGAAAAAAGGGTAGAAACAATACAGAATTTCAAGAAAAAAATAAACAGTAAGAAATCACTATTTGATACATTACGTATTGTCTTCTTGGATATAGTTGTTCTTAGCACCACTTAAGCCTAAGGGCTGTCGTGTTGAGCCGTGAGCCAGGGGTGGAGGGATTTGGGCTGTCTGAGCACAGCCTGGCACCAGCAAGCCCTCTGCGTTTTTTAAAAAATCACTGTCCAGTTTATGAATCATTGTTCCTACTCACCTTAGAAACAGTCACTCTCTACATTTTCTCTTCCGGACTGAGCTTGCCCTGACTTCTATACATCCCTGCGGTGTCTTCCCTACTTAATGAAAGCAGAGCATTTTCATTTCAGGCTACTAGGAACACATGAAATAAAAATAATACTGTTCATCTTGCAGGGATAGCTTATATTGTTTCTCAGTGTTAATACACACACACACACACACACACACACACACCTCGGTGTGTTTTTTTTTAATAAAAAAAATTTTATAATGTCCAAGACATGGTTCTGAAACCAACTCTGTCTTCACACCCTGGCTCACCAGGTCACGCCTGAGACCCGGCACTGTATCACATGTTATTCCAGGCAGTTTTGAGGCTTTTTCCTAGGCATGGCATTGATTTTGCTTTACAGTATCTTAATATGAAGTGGTGATGAGTCCGTTGAATACATGACTTTGTTTACCCATCAAACCTGTCCACTCTCTCACCCTAGCTCTGCAGTAAAGGCCACCCACAGGCCCAGCCCCAGGAAGTCATTACTTGTTGATTCTTAGTGGCTTTTTGAAGTAGAAACCCAAGGTCCGTTTGTCCTTTTATTCACCTCTTCATCAAACATTTAGTCTGCTTCTAAGGAGTGCCTTGTATTCTAACACAGTGGTGAAAGTAGCCTTGCTTTGGTAGGTAAATACCTAGAGGAAGAAAAATAAACAGGCAATTTCAGAGGTGGAAAGGTGAAGCTGTCCATTGGCGGTGAAGGGAATGAGTTTTCCAAAAGAAAAAAAAGAAGCAAGATGACCACTTTGGGCGAGTGGGAAGAAACAGGCAGGGCACCCGGAAGGAGAGACAGGGGTGTAGGCCAGGAGATCCCTGAGCTTGTGGGCGAGGAAGAGCCACCAAGGAACAAGACCATGTCAAGTAGGACTTCACTGGTCTCGGGAAGAAGCCCCCGAAGGAACTGCAGCAGAGCAGTAAACATCTACTGCATGGGTTAAGGCTGTTAATGCTGGGCTGGGAGAGTCGGAGTGTAACGATGGCCAGGGAGAAGGACGTTGCTGGTGCCCAGGTAAGGGACAATCTCCACCCGATATCCAACCACTGATGTGGCTCCACGGATCCAGGCATTTCCACCCTGAGCCTTGGACAGGAATTTCCAACGAACTTAAAATGTTAGCAGCCGTCCCTGATGGACCAGGCCCAGCTGGCTGGAAGGGCCAGCAAATAAGAAAAGGACAACATCAAACAGCAGGGGCGACCCTGAATCACAGAGGAGGGGACCTCCGTCCCCGAGGGGGTGAGTCATTGGAAGTTAAAGTACCACATGGAGCACCGGGTGGGATGTTGACTTCACAGGGGTCTGGGAGTTTCTCAGGCCTTTCATCTCTCGGCAGTAGAGACCCTTGCAGTTGACTCAACACATGTCTCAGGGTTAAAGAAACAAGACAGGGCTCCGCTCTGACCTCTGACCTCTCTGAGAAAGGAAAGAATATTTGCAAATGTGAGGTGTCTACGCTGTGGTCAGAGGGAAGGTCAATACTGGGGTTACTTCGTTAGAGCTCCGGCAGTGTCAGTCCCGTTTACGACTCTGCGTCCAGTATCTGGGCCTCACTGCCTTGACTGACTGACTTGGTGTCACCAGACGGAAGCTGCACCTGGAAATCTGAAGGACTGAAGCAAGGGAGCAGAAGCGTGGGAACTACCAGGCCCTCGGGGCAACTGCTGTGGGCATCTAGCCTGCAGAAACAGCAACAAGAGTATGCGACATGAGCGATGTTTTTGAGTATATTTTTCCAGCCTCACAAGTAACACAGTATGAAGTGATACATATCTACCTGTGTATAAATGTGGACCAGGGGGTCGGAGCTGTCCCTCAGTGGTATTGTGCTTGCCTAGCATGTGGGAAGCCCTGTATCCAATACTCAGCACTGCGAAAAAAGAAAATAATAAATTAAAAAATAAATATAAGTATATGCATGCGAAAATTCTTAAAGTACACATTTTTGGACAGCGGACTTTGGGAAGAAGAGAGTACATTTAGCTCTACATAATTCTGTAGCGGGTTAAATCATGAGAGATGACCAGTTTTGCTAAGCAGACAGTGGCTTCAGATTGGCAGTTTCCTGTGTTGCACAGGAGTTGCACAGATCTGAAGTTTGGGAGCACAGGAGAGCAACATGGCTAAAAAAATGGACTCTGGAGCTGGGCACAGTGACCTCCACAGACTGTTCTGCTTCTTCTGGAAAGTCGCTTTAGATCTCGGTGCCTCAGCTTTCTCTGTTGGAAAAATGCAGATCATAGCACTGAGCCCAGTGTCGCCGTGTGAGCTGAATGAGGTGCGTGTGCGTGTGTAGGTGTGCGCCTATTCCCGATTATTAACTGTTGATTTTTTAAAAAATAATTTGTCTAGGGTATCCTTAAAAACTCTTTCTTTCTAGCTAGCAAGAAAATCCCAGGTGGTTTTTCACCCTAGTGTCTAGGAAATGTGCTCGAACCCTCGGCACAATGGTGGCAGCATGATGCCCAGTGACAGGCAGAGAACCACTGCTTTTCATGGGTCCCTGGGTCTCCTGCGTTTCTGTAGTCTTTCTCAGGTGAGTTATTCCCTCCTCTTTCAATGCTGTTTATTTACACAGCATCTTTCTGCTCTTTTAATTATATCACTAACATATTTGTAAACTCATTCATTGCCCACCCCCTGCTTTCCCTTCTTTGTACTCTCATCTAGATATAACCATGGAAACAAAACAATGCAGCTCCACAAACAAAGAGGATTCTGCAAGGTACGCAGAAAGAACCCTGAGTCCGCCTTGAGTCAACTGCAATTTCTTATCTTCATATTTTATAAAGCAGCGTATGGCTCTCGTAATAGAAAGGGAGGAATCCGATTAAATGGCATGCAGTACTTGAAAAGGGAATTAAGCCATGGTTTGCACTAGACCACATTAGGCAAAGAGACTCTGCCCCCAGTTGCCCGGGCGGTTTCCAGTCTGAAAGCAGTTTTTGAGCTCACAGTGACTCACTTGCTGAAGAAAGACTCTCTTGCTTGGCTGATTGCCTCCTCGGCCAGCCATTTGCTATTCACCCCTGGAACCACAGGGAGATACTATAAGGGTTGGGAATAGGGTAGGGTAGAAAGGTGATTAGATGTATCTGGAAGTGAACATACAAATGAGAAGTGGAAGTTGATAAAGATATTTGAAGCACTCAGCTTTTGGGTAGTTTTCTTTGCAATTGCTGAAAACAATAACAATAAATATACTTATTGAACTCCTACCGGGTCCCAAACACTGCCTTAGGCTTGAGTTTAGCATGTAACTCACTCACCCAAAGCCCTGTCCTCCAGGTCTTTGATGCTCTTGGAGGAAGAAAGAAAAACAAAGCAATGAATAGTTTCCATAATTTCATGTTCTGGAATTCCGACAGAAGAAAGAATTGGTGATAGGCAACAAAGGTCAATTTGAGGTCAGGAAAGGTCTCTCTGGAAGGTGGTACTGGCACTGAGACCCGAAGGTGAGCCAGGAAGCAAGCAGCCAGGAGAGGAGGCATCCAGGCAGAGGTGAATTTCTTGCCAAATCCCTAAGCTGCCAAACGTTTTGTGTTGGAGAAACAGGAAGGAGTCAAGTGGCCAGAGCACACTTATACAATTTACTGTGAGCTTACTAAATCTCAAACAAGTAAGAGAACCAAAGCCAAAAAGGAAAAATACCTTGGACATCTACAACATGGGTAACAAAGCAAGGTGAGAACTTGATCTATGTAAATCGTCATTAAAGAACTTTACCCACCTATTGTCAAAACTGAGTAGGTTGAACATAAATGGTTCATGTTGGCAGCTCATTGCCAGGACATCTATGTGATTTTTCCAGTGTGCTAACTTTAAAATAATTGAGGGCTTGAGGTTTGACTCCAACTCTTACTGAACTTTGACTCCTAGTTTGTCTCTTTCCTGTACCTTATCTATAAAATCTTATGAGAGAGTTATAGAAGATTCTTAAATGGTGTTTAGACCAGTACCTGTTTCAATCTGCAAAACCTTAAGCATCATCAGTATTATTATTATAATTTTGCCAATATTCTCCCCGCCTCCATACTAATAGCCTCCTTTCTAGAAGGCTGTATTGTACATCATTTCATATTCCATCTACCAATGCAGATTAGGCTCTGTAGCATAATAAATGGCTTTATAATCCAAAACTTTGCTCATTTATCACAGTATCAGATATATATCAAATATTTTTCAAGATTTGGGGGAAAAATAAAAATGTTTAAGAGCACAAACAATGAACTGTGATGTGCTTGGTGTCAGCATCAGAGGAATGAGTCCTGTACCTGTGACTTATTAATTATGGGAAATAAGAAGTTACTTAACCTCTTGGAGTCTTAGCCGTCATATCTGAAGAAGGGCAGTAGTAATAAGCCGCACTCTGTTTTGACAAACATGCAGCTGTTTGATGCATGGAAGTAGGAGTCTGGGATCTGGACTGTTGTCACATCTGCAGAATCTTCCATTGAGTTGGCCTCAGCATGAAAGAACCGAGAATTTCAGAAGGTACAAACAGAAAGCAAGCAATTGGTAGAGACTCACTGGAGGTCAGGCGTAGTGGGGGTCTCAGTTTCCACCTTCTCTGTCCTCCAGAGGAAAGAGCTCAGAGAGATTCCGGAACTAGTTCCAAAGGAATACACAGAAATTTTCCTAACATTTAAGGGGAGGCTGACTCTCCAGATAGCAAAAACAGCCCAAGCAAAGGTACAGAAGCTTGAAACATAACAACTGATTAGGGAATCACTAAGTGATTCAGGAAAGCTGTTTTGTGCATTGGACAATAGGGAAATAGAAATTGAGAAGGAAGGACAAAGACGTCATAGTTTCTTTGTTAATAATGTGCTTGTTTTACTCATGATAACCAACTTAGGTCACTATTTGGAAAAATTTTTGAGCAAATGATTTTCTTTTCCTCTCAACAGCTGAGAGTAAGTCAAAAATGTTGCATCGAAAGCTTGATGTAGGGATGACCTCGTGGACATCAGCTGTTAACTGCCAAAGCTCCATGTGAGGTTGATTTCTGTACTGGGCCAGGGATCCTAGCTTCAGCCGGGACTCTGGTCCCCATGAATAACATAGCGACCTTCAAGCACAGCGAAGAATGTTAAATGGCTGAAAGATTATTTTGAGAAAGATCTTGTGAAAAATAGAATTTGTGTTGGAGCAAAAGAAGGAGACACAACAATGGTTTTGGAAAGTAAGCTGGAGGAAGTTGATTCTCAGGTATAGAAAGGAGAGTTCACCAGGGTTAGACAATTACCCAGGCATGTCAGAATGAAATCCGAGCAAAAATACTCCCCTGAGCAGGCAGCCAGTGATGACCAGCACATCCTCACTGCAGCACAGTCAGCCAATCGGCCAACATGACCTGAAACCCGTGTGCGACACCCATATTGAATTTAATGATCTAATTTAAGGGCTGACAAACATATTGTTTTTCCAAGGGACTAGGCACGGCCCTCCTTTTTCCTCAACCAGAATAATTATTCCCCCAACTTGAAGCAATAGTGGTGAAAGCACTTCTTGTTTCTCCAGTCCTGCAGTTGAACCCTCAGGCTATGATTTTTTTTTTTTTTTGGTAAGGCATTGTTCATGCACAGTGGCATAGAATTTCATTTGCCAGGTTTCAAGTATTAAGAGCACAACACAAAATCTAAGCAATTTTAGACATGTGTCAATCTCAAATAAAAAGGCTTTGTGCTGGCACAGGATGTCAATGCTTGAATTAAAGAGAGAAGAATTTCCCTGAGCGCGAGCTGTACATGCTGACATAATACATTGTTAAGCCTCTGTGTTACGATACAACCAATATGCTTTAATAATTTATTGGTATTTATTTAACACACAAGACTGTCATACCAAATCTAAAGCAAGAGGTCTAGGCTCCTCATTGATTCGTGTGCATGGTTCTTATCAGCATCATTAGATGCTTCCTTAGACAATTCCCTGGTGAGTAATGAAACTATAGGAGAGTATTTTGGAAACTTCATTAGGGGTGCATTTTGATATCACCTTCTGAGGACTCTCCATGGAATACTGCTGCTAGCATTTGAATGAGGCTTTGTCTTTTTCCTTCTTTATTTATCAGACTTTATCTCCTGATAAAATCACTGCTCTAAGAGTTAATTTCATTCAAACACTTACTCGAAATCTCACCAGCTAAGAGACTGCCACAGGCGAGCGTGGAAAGTCGCTGGAAACAAAATCTAGGTTGATGCTTCTGAACTGCCTTAATCATTAATTCATCTACTTGAGAGTTCATTCATCTTTATTTCACCATTACCTAATGAGGATAATGGCGACTATCAAAATCCACAGGCTAATCATTTTTTAAAAGTGAGTATCTGATAATTATTAATTAATAGTAGCCCAACAATAACCTTAATTTTCCAGGTATTCCCCCCTCAGGATTTGTGTTTTAATTATACTTGCCATCGGGACAAATGACTAGCCCGAATCAAGGTTTGGTTTACAATTTTCAAATCACAGGAACAAGGAGAAGCGATCTTCATGTAAAAATAATCAGACTTTTTTTTTGAAGAGCCCCAAATGGCAGAGATGAAGAGAGAATAAATACAGCTGATGATATTTAGTGTGACATCAATAATTCTCAAAGGGACTCCACACTGTAGAGTTTACTGGCATGGATGCTCATGGCTTTTATGGAGGTGACAGGCCTGACCTGTCAGGTACTAGTAACACCCAGGACAGACTAGAAATGTCACAAGCGACTAACAGTTACTAAGCATGATATATAAAGATGTGTCTAAAAAGAGCTGGCTTTTTAGAACTGGCTAAAATCTGTTTCTTTAAAATACCCATCTCATTCCTACATGGAACCTAAAATGAATTTATAAAAAATTGGGTTGGAACAGTTTCTTTCAGTATTGTGGAAACTTGAATATAAATAATGTTATCTTTAAAAATGGGGAGTTACTGACTTGTGTACCCGAAAAGTCCAAGTCTAAGCTCCAGACATAGGTGAATCTAAGCGCTCAATTGATGACCCTAGTTTTTCCTTCCAGGGTCTATTTTCTCTGAGTTGACTCCATTCACAGAGATAGAATTTGTCTCCTATCTGGAATTCCCAGAAGCACAACTTACCTACTATCAACTTTAATTCCAGAAGAATCAGGACCTTTTTGTTACGTGTTAAGTTGTATCACCCCGACATTCCCAGGTCCTCGCCTCTCATATTTCTAGTATTTATTTGAAAAATAAATAATTGTAGATTTAAGTGGTAAAAATGAGGTCATACTGGAGGACATTGGAGTACTCTGGATCCTTAATAGAATAAGACTTGGGACACAAACCAGCCCTAGGACTCAGAAAGAAAATCATAATTGAATTATGCTGCTACTATTCAAGGAACTACAGAAGCTAGGAGAGAGGCCTGGCACAGATACTCCCTAGGGACTTCAGAGTGACCATGGCCCTGCTAGCATCTTGATTTGAAACTACTGGCTTCCAATGCTGCAGGACAAAATTCCGTTACTTAAGCTTCTGTTATGAAGTTCACGGTGCTTCTTACAACCACCCCAGGAAACCCATCTTTTCCATGATTCTCTATGGTGTACTGAGATGGAGTCTGATTGGTTTCATCTAGACTACCTTAATCTCCCTGAAAAGGTGTCTGGTTGGGTATGTATAACTCATACTCCGGGACTGGGGATAGAGTCAGTCCTACAATAGCTATGCTTATAAAGAGTGACCAAAGAGTAATTCTCCTATGAAACATCAAAGAACCATTACCAGAGCATAGGAAGCAGGCAAAATCAAGTCAAAACAAAATGTCCAGTAAGTGAGTTCATCACAGAAGAGAAGAAAAATGAGGCGATGTTAGCTCAGTGCAGTGCTCTTCGCCCCAACAAAGGGCATCCTCATCTCCTGCTCCCAGTGACCAGGAATCCCACACTCATCAACTGCCTTCCTGCATCTCTTCAGTAATCCATTGCTGAATCTCTCTAGTGAAACCTAGACTGCCACACATTGTCCCTCCTCCTATAACGTGGCCTATTGTGATAACACTAGCAATTCTTTTTATATCATTTGTCATGTGCTAGCCACAGTTGTAAGCTATTTCATTCATTTAATACTGATAATAACCTGATAAAAATATTATATTACATTATTCCTATTTTATAGGCCAGGAAACCAAGGACCAGAGATGTTAAGTGACTTTCCTGAAATCAAACAACTAATAAATGCTAGGTGACATAACTAAGATTCCAAATCAATTCACTTGGCCCCAGGGACAATGTGCTTTATCAGCTCATCACATGACATCAAGTAGTCCTTTGTTTTATTTTTATATTTCCCCCTTTCTGTCTCCTTCTCTGAGGATAATACTTTATTTCTTAAATGTGGTGTAAATGCTGTTGGAGGAATTTGCAATGACTTTAGATTTTAAACATCAGATATTTAAAAATAGTCAGAACTTACAAATAGTTTTTCATGGACAGCTTCCCTGTGTGGAAAGAGAGATCTCCCTATTTTATTTTCAAAGGTGCTAGATACAGTATCAAATAAATTTATTTATATAAAAGAAGATGCTTAAAAATGAGATGAGAGGGCTGGGGATTTAGCTCAGTGGCATAAGCGCCTGCCTGGCAAGTGCAAGGTCATGAGTTTAATCCCTGGTACAAAAAAAAAAAAAGTGGTGAGAGTATAATTGTATGTATACTACATAAATATAGCTAAAATTAAAGACATTGGAGATAATTGAAGTTGAAGATATATGTACTTAGACTATAAGCACTCTAAGGAATATATTTGTGTTAGCTAGCTATCTGTCACTATAACAAATATCCAGGGTAAACAACTTATAAAGAGGAAAGATTTATTTGGGCTGACTGTTTCAGAAGTCCCAGTCCATGATGGGTTGGTCCTATTGCTTTGGGCTTGCAGCTGAACATCATGGGGGAGCATATGGCAGAGCAAAACTCCTTACCTGATGCCTAGGAAGTGAAAGAGAAAAAGAAGAAAGGACTAGAGTTCCACTATCCCCGTCAAGGGCATGCTCCAAGTTTCCTGAAGACCTCCCATTAGGCCCTTGCTCTTAAGGTCCATCACAACTCAACAGTACCTTTCTAGGAACCAAGCCTTACACATGGGGACATTCTGGATCCAAATTGTAGCAACAGTGTGTCTGCTGTGTTCTTAATGGTAGTTCTTACTAGGTCCAGGACATACTACATACTCACTAAACATTTTCTGAATCATTTTGCATTGACTCAGTTACTGTCAATATAGAGTACAAATCAACACTACCTCACCTGAATTCCCTACATTTAGTTATGTGTAAAATCAGACATATGATCACCTTATTGTTAAAGAATTTAGCCAAGCATAATCATGGAGGCCAACATCTATCAGCTGTTATTTAGACAAAGTGAAATCAAAGTTGGGGTCTTGGTTCAACTGACAAGGCATTAGACAACTTCATAACTTAGAAACACTCTATGTCTCTGACACATGTATTTTCCAAAAATGGAAAATTTTATGGATGATGGTTATTGTTTGTAACAAACATCTTTAAAAATCTAGCTCCTCTTCCCTTCTCAGAATAATTTTTGAAGAGAGAGAGAGAGTTCAAATGTGAGACCAGAAAATTTTTGCTAGGTTACAACTTTCAAATTTTAGGGTGAGGGAACTTAAAAAACAAAGGGATTGCTCTTAATCTTCTCTTACAACTGTGTCTCATTTAGAACCATGTACAAACTCTGGCAGAGTGGATAAGTATGTAAACTTGGGTAAGTTAATTAACTCCCATGTGCCTCCTTTACTTTTCTATAAAATGTGGAATATAATGGACTTATTGAAAGGATAAAATGTGTTAATGCATATAAAGCAGTTAGTTTACTATTAGGTAAGCACTTAGTAATAATAGGTATTGTCATTGTTACTATTATTAACACTGCTCATTAAACTCATGTTTTCTTAAATATATTGGAAGATCAAGCCCAGCTATGATGAGATCCTTTTTAATGTCAGATGCTTTAGGGATATCATTTAACTTAATGATATTTCAGGTCAGGTTCTCCAGAAAGCAGACCATGCAACTGAAATTAATGTGGAAGTCTACTAGAGAGTGCTTTTGGTTCTTATATCTGTGGAGGAAGGGAAGGAGTCAGGACTGGGAGAAGACTGAGGACTGCTTGCAGTCACAATAACCCTCTCAGCTACTCACACAGGAAATTCTGGACTAAGATGATCCTTCAGGGTTGCCTTGAATTTGAAGAGCTGGTCTTTTATCCCTATAAATGATCCTTTCTGAAAGATAGGTGTATGATCTTAGGACTTGTACCTCTTCATCTGAGCTACTTACAGAAAAAACTATAGGCTGATCAATACCTTGGTAGCTTTAGCCTCAATTGATGGTTCAGGATGGTGGGGCATAGTGTGCACTACAGTCCACCCCTTGAGTCTATATTCTCTTTTTCTATAAGTTCTATGTAAGTATTTCTAGGTTTCAGGGAAATTCTTTGCCTTGTACAAAATTATAAACAAAGATTACTGGGATAAACTGATTACCACTTAGCTATTTTTCAGGTCACAACTGATCTTTGTGGTCTACTACCAAGTTTTAGATGCCTTCACTCTCAAAGCTAGAATCACTACCAATTTAGGTGGCTCACTTTGTGCCATGACCCAGACTTTCATATTTGAGGTGTCTAAACCCAGAGTCACCCAGAGTCACTCAACCAAAATGGTCGCTTTCTTGCTCTCATGTTTTTGACATAATTTCTAGGTAACCAATTGGTAGCTATAGCTTGAAGTTCAAGGGACTTTTGCTCTGTTGTCTGATTGGATGATGTAGTAGTAGAGAAAACATTACATAAGCCCTCATTGTTCCTGGTGAAGACTCCATTGATAGGAGAGATAAACCCATAGCTCTAATATCTGTATATTCCATTGAAAATAAATTATTAGGCAGGGTAAGAAGGGTTCTAAAATATCAACTTGCCACAAAATGGTGCATTGGTCTCTCAAAGACATTGTGACATGTTAGGAATTCAGATTGGTCTCTCTTCTTGACATGTTAGCCATTCAGCAGTGATAGGTTGATTTTGCTCTTTCTGAGTCAAAGTCAGCCATTGGTGCTATGAATGGCCTCCATCCCTGCTCCCATGCTTACTCTGTTCTTGGGCTCATGTGTGGGTAGTGAAGGCTAATGACAGGCAGGCTGGCATCAACTGGTTACATCATCTTGTCTACTTAGTTGTTTAACATCCTTTTCATTATGGATGCTCTTGAGTAATCATAACTATAAAATAAAATTTTAAAAAACTTCCTTTTTTTTCCAGGTGCTTTACCTAAATCTCCCACATGGAAATTTTTTCTCAAGGTGGTCTTTTTAGGGAACTCCTGAGTTTGATATGAAGTGCCTCTACCTCCCATTTTTTACTTCACCCCAAGTGATGAGTTGGACCATTTGCCAACCAGTCAATTAGTTATTTCTTTTTCTTCTTTTTTCTGATTATTGTGCAAGTTAATGAACTAAAAGGAGACCTGATAAGTTCCTATTATAGTCATGGTCAATGTGAACATAACATGATAGTTGGTCTATGATTTCTCATATTGAACTCTGTTTTTCTTTCTTGTTCAAGGTCCATTAAGAATAGTAGTATTTAAAGAAAACAGTAAATCCCGCCTATCTCCCACCAGATTCACAACCAATTAAGAAACATGCTATATTCAGAAACATGAAGATCATAATGTATGATAGAATGGACTGAAGTCTGTGGACTCCAAATTGTATAACCAGATAATTTGTTCAACTGATAATAACTTAGCAACAACTCTGTGATGCTCTTTATTTCAGATCTTAAGACTGTAGGGGTGATAAGAACAAATCCTTGACTTCATGGAGTGTTCATTCTAATATAATCTATACTCTTAATACTTTTCCATTCATAGGCTTAGAACCCAGCTCCAGCAGACAAACTGATTTTCAGTATAACCCAGCTGTCTGAAAGACAAGATTACTTCACATTTCTGGGGCACTAATACCAAGAAAGAGATGGGCTTCTGGATTGGTACCAAAAAAGTTGTTGTCCCTCTCTAGACAACAACATGGTAGGAAGAGAAAAAATAAAACACTCTGATCCTAAGGGCTAGGTGAACTAAAATAGACAAAAAGGAATTCTAGGTCATGCTTATGAAAATGCATTACCTATTTTTTTTATTATATTAAGCAATGTTATATTTGATGGCATAGATAAAGTCTAGAAGTATTTCTCTAATATTGTTCTTTCTAAGGAATAGAAACTTCCTTCTAGAGACATAAAGAGAGGGCATAAGTTTTTAAAAAATTTTTTAAGATTCTTAACCAGAGGGCAAAAGAATGTCAGTTTTTTAAATCAACTCAATTAACCAGATTTGGCTAGGAACAGAGTAAATATTCAGTAAAGCCTTATGAGCCACTTAATTATAATATTCATACTTATACTGATACATTTCAGGAAGAATCATAAAGATCAGGTAAACATCTCCCTGTTCTGACTCAATCATGAGTTTCTGGCTCTTTTTTTTTTTAATAATTATAGTATCTATAATATCAGTAAATACTTTGAGGTGAATGCTTTGTGTTTGGATGGATAATACCCACTATGTGCCTTGTTAAAATTACATGGTTTCTTTCTGGATGGAAAACATTCTGTTTATAAAATGTCCTAATATCATGCTTCATGATGAACCGAGGTGTGTTTATTTGTTTCTTTCCTGGCTGTCTTTAGGAGATGATCTAAGGTTAATGGTGGAAATGCTACCAAAATAAATGGTTTCATGTAGTCAAATATTTCATCAGAGCACTCTTTTAGGAAACTTGGGAAGGAAACAAATGGATATTTCTGAAACATTTGAATTCATTCTTTAACTTTAGGAGATATATTAAAAATATATTTTTCAGGTTACACACAGAGTCTACAATGCTTCTACTGACATGTCAATTAGAATATTTCACATATTTTCTTCTGGTAAATCTTAAAAAGGATGTACAAGATGACTTCAGAATCCTGCATAAAATTGGCCATTTTCCACATGAAATGGTTCAATAGAATCATAATCTATTATGAGAGTGATATTCACCAGACTCAGTTTAAAACATTTCCTTAAATTGATATCTTGTTCTGAAAATAAGCAGGTATAATATATGCCACTAATGCTTACTAATTTGAATCCTTTGGAAAAAATACGGTATTGTAGGTAAAATCTAGGACTTTCTTTTTCTGTCTCAGATTCTGACTTAGCTTTATGGATTCAGTTAAGATTTGCTTTGGGGTTACACAGAGTCTCTCTCCTTTTTGGTCAATGATCTCAGATAATGGGTGCTCCTAAATGTCCCTGCTAGGATGAAGTCATTACTATTTTTCCCCTTGGGCTTCAGTCTTCAGGTCCAGCTAAATACAAATAGCTGTTTATCAGATAACTTCTTCCTGCTAGGATTTCCCTACTCAGAATTATTTGCAAGTGCTGAAATCATTCTGGTTCTGACAGTCAATATTATTTTAGAGGTAAATAGAGACTTAAAATTTAACAATGGACTTAGAAAAAGAGAATTCTATGCTGTAAGTGAAGACCTTTTCGTAAAAGGAGCTAAAGAACCCAAAATGTTAATATATATCAATGCTAATATGGCAAAGAGTGAATTACTTCTAGGTCCTGAAGGTGCACTTCATCATAAGAAATTAAACATCTATGTTTGTAAACTTAACTTTATTGTCCTTTTTTAGACTTTGAGTAATAAAAGCTTTAGAAAAGTTCAGAATTGATTAAAAGAAAATCCTGTTGATGAACTGAGATTTCACTGAGAAGTTTGCTATGCAGCTTCTTACTGGATCTTTGAAGGATTATACTGTATTATGATCTTTTAATGTATTCTTAATTAAAAGAAAATAAATTTAATTGCTTTGTAATCCTGTTAGAGTAACTTTTTCACTTTTACAATCAGAAAAATGAGTAATAGAAAACAGAGAAAGCATCCACCATTACACCTGTCTGTGTATCACCACTATCAACAAAGGGTGCTATTGATTTATTTTTATTTATTTAACAAAATCCACGTTGGGTTTCTGTGGCAGGTAGTTTTTCCAGGTACTGGAAATAGAGACACTTGAATTGTGCAGCTTTCTTGCAGTTTACTTTCTAGGGAAGAAACAAAGAATAAACAAGTAATGTATTAATATGTCAAATAAAGATAGAGTGTGATAAATGCTACAAAGGAAAAAGTGGCACATGGGACTGAACATAATGGTGGAATAGTAGGAGGATAATTTTAATGACTAAAATCTCTTTGAGGAGGTTGTGTCCTAAACTGGACACAACTCTTAGGCCATGTCAAGGGCTTGTCAGAGGGAATCACCAGAGCAAAGTCAAAAGGATAGAAATGACACAAATAGTTACTGAGACAGACGTTAAGGGACAAGTGGAGGCTGGTTAAAATGGTTCCGTGCGGGCCACAGGAAGTGGCTTGGCTTTTCTTCCAACTGATTCATGTTTTATAAGCTCGATTAGTTGCCGTGCGAAGGCAACACATGAAGGAGGAGACACATGAAGCAGTTTGGGGATATCTGCTGAAGCCCCTGTGAAAGCACTTTGGCTTGGCTTGTGTGGGAGCAATGGTCACCGTGAGAGGGGGTGCTGGGGAGGCTGGCTGTGGAGATATTGTCGGTGGAATCTGAGGGTGCTTTGGATATGGGAGATGGGGAAAATACAAGCGAGTATAAAGGTAGTATAACATGGCCGTTTTTGCTTAATAGATGAGTGAGCAAGTCAGCACTGGGCATCTTCCGATCTTTTTCACGCCCAGATGGTATTCAAGATACCCTCATCCTACTGGTTACTTCTCTAATCTCCTAATAATGAAAACTTAGATTGTTGTTGATTTAAAAAAGAATTCAGCGAACATCCTTGTCCATATAACTCATCTAATTACTTCCAAAAGGTGTTTCTAAGTGTTGATTTGTTGGATCAAACAGTTACTCAGCTTTCAATTTTGGTATACAGTTCTTTTCTCCTCTCTTCTTTACTTCAAGACAATTGTGTGATGTTACAACTCGATTTCATAATTTTATCATGAGATACAGTTTTATTTTGTATTTTGTTATCTTAAGCAATGGCTTTTCCAATAAAATGGTGAATTTATAGACAGTTTGTAAGGAAGAGGAAACTTTCCAAGTGATTTCACAGAGGATATCATCTTTGATCATAGGATTTTATTTCTTAGCCTAGAAGGTCAGGAATTCTGTCTGTCACCTGTCCACAGGTGGGTCAGTCTTGGCCACTGCATTGCTGCTCATGGTCAGTGTCCTGTAGCAGCACCACTTGATGCATAGGTTTTTGAGGTGGCCTGAGCTGTCTGGACTTAGCAGCAGGTGAATGGATATTTTTGGAAAAATGGAAGATAAGGATACTAATAAAGCCACCTTGTAAGTGATTTTCCAGAGTAAATGGCACAGCCATGCAGAAATGATTGCACGTAGCTACACGCGTCACCACTCGTGTTCTCATCTGGGTTATTTCACTATGCTGGGCCTCCGTGTCATCATTTATAAAAAAATGAATTTAACTTCTACCTTGTACAGTTATGTAAGTGTGCTATGACATCGCTTTGCTACAGCCATTAGCTGATTATTTACCATGTCGCACACGATGTACCACTTGCTTGGCATCGATGATCTCACTTATTCCTTGCAATACCACCAAAGTGCAGAGCACTTACGTATGCTGTATTTCAGACAAGGAGAGTGAGATGTGAAACATTTTGTGATTTGTTGGAAATCACATTGCCAACAAATGACAAATCTGGAATTTGGAAGCCAGGAATCTGATTGCAAATCAATCTCAATTTTAGCTTTGTTGGAATCTAGGGAGTCACAGGGCGAAAGCTCCTTTTTCATCCAGAACTTGGTAGAAATTGAAGAACAAATTACCTTCCCCCCCTTGTTTTCAAGTACCTGCTTTCCATTTAGATGTCTCTGGCTCATGAGATTAGCGTGTAAAATGATCTAGTAGGATTCATTATACCCCCATGGCAGGGATTCTGGATCTGGTGAGAGCTTCATCCTGGGATAAATTACGGAAGTCTCCTCTTCCCCAACTTTCCCATCGTGGCTCATAGAAAGAGAACTGTAGGTTTTACAGGAAAGTCAAGAGGGGAACTTTAGCCTTTCCTCCATTCTGCATACTACACCCAAGGAGTCACTTACTGATTGATGTGATTAGGCAAGTGACAGGCACATGTGGTCTACAGCCCTTCTGGGCTGGCCATCCTGGAACTAAGCAGGGGTTTGCTCTTTTGTGTGGATGCATTCCCATGTGGAAGGCACAGGCAGGCTGAGCTAAGGCCCCAGAACTTTAGGTCTGCTCACCCCTTCCCTGACCCAGTGGGCTCTCGCTCATACAGACCAAAGCGAATGTCAGGACTTGGAACTGACCCTGGCAAACTATTGACAAAGCAGAGAGGCCTCTTCAAGTGTTGTTTACCTCTTCTCCATGTATTGGTGGAGAGAAAAAACCGGCCCAACTGCCCAACCCATTCCTTACAGGTTGGGTCCTGTTGTAGAACAGATTCAGCTCTGTTTATGCTCATTCTTTTCATCATTAACATCTGTTGGTTCAAATGGGCCAGTTTTCTTCAGGAATAGGAGACAGTGCCAGAGAGAAGGACCAGAGAAGTTTATTTTCTGATAGCATAGATCAAGATAGGTGGTCAGAGAGGCTTTCTTGGGGAGATCCAATAGTGAGAAGAAAATGATAAGAGTAGGTAAGGATATCCAAATAGTGTTCTAGAGCAGAGTTCAGCAAATGATGGGCATGGGCCGAATATAACTTTTCACCTTTTTTTTTGTCAATAATAAAACTTTAGTGAAACAAGGTCACGCGTGGTTGCTTACAAATCATCTATGACTGCTTGGCCTGCAACATGGGAGTTGAATAATTGCAGTGGTCATTTTGTGGCCCACAAAGCCCAAAATATATTTATTATTAGGGCTTTGGAGTAAGTCTTCTGACTCCAGGTGTAAATTTCAAGTGTGTTTCAGGCGTCCAGGTACCAATGTGTCCCTTGGGGACTGTACTGTGGGGCCTGGGCACAGGGGTGACTTTGTAAACAAAGTCACATTCTGAGCCACAAGATCCCAGATCAGTACTCTCCAGTGGGATGTCCTGCAGCTGCCCGCTCAGGAGGTCACCCAGACCCATGTGGCAATTGCCACTTGGAAAAGGGCTGCTGCGACAGAGGAATGGAATATTTAATGTGTTTAATTTCAATGATTTTAATTAGTCACATGCATTAGTGGCCATTGCATGGGACACATAGTCCCAGAGCCTAAATCCCACATCTGCTTGCTTGTTTCTGAGGAACAGTCAAAGCACGCCTGCTGCCTCAGGCTTTCCACTGACTTTTTTTTCTTTTGTTGTTGTTGTTTTTAAATAGATAGGTATTAGCACTGCAGACAAGTTTAGAGGATATTAAGTCTTGGCTTGCTCGCAGGGAGGGGGGCGCAGAGATACTGCAATCTGGCCTGAGTATAATAGGCCCCTTTGTTACACTTAAATACCATCATACTATCTTATATACAGCAAAGCATCGGGATGTTTTATGGTAACAATGCAGCAGCACGAAAACCCAGACAACTCTAAAAAGGCGCTAATTATTATTATTAGTGTTTTGCGCTAACAATAAATGTCAAATGGAGCCCTGAAAACAAATAACTACCTGTCACCCAGTGAATGAAAGGCAATTTTAGTAAAGTGAATTAAAACCCCAAACATCACCAAGCCCAACCAGTGAGCAATGCCAAGGCGGCTCAGTGTACTCGGCGGACACTTTCCTGCAGTAACAGCGGTGGATGTCCTTGGGGCGAAGTCCTGAGGACCCACAGTGCCAGCTCGTCAGTGCCCAGGGGACCTGGGAAGGGGCAGTGGACAGAGCCGAAGTGCAGGGCATCCTGGGGAGAAGCCTCCGTCATCGGGAATGGAAATGGGAGACCATGGGGATGGGGAATCTGTTTACTGGCTGGGCTGCAGCCGCTTCAGTGTTCGGTGAAAAATTAAAATTGGACAGCAGAGTGCGGATTTGTTTTCCTGACATCTTTCCCTTAGATTTTTCAAAGTGCATTCTGGGTGTCTCCCAAAGACTATTTTTTAAAAAAATAAATCGTACATTTTATTTTTTCAAACTTCATTTATCTTTGATATCTGATTGACATATTCAGGACAGTGTAATCCTCTCTGCTGAAGTGAGCTATGACAGTCACTGCTGTAGCAGCCAACATCACACCCCCCCTCCAGGAGCAGGAGCTGCGTCTGGAGACGAGGTGGCTTTGCTTCTGGACAGCTACCGCAGTGGTGGGACCTGGCTTTTGGGTCCGGGCAGAGGAGGCCCAGAGGCGTGAGTGCCGCTCTGCGTAATTATCACCGAGTCATCACAGAGAGGCTTGGGAGCAGGAAGAAGCTAGCGCCTGCCTCTCTCAGTTTCCTAAGAAAAGGCACAGGCAGGGAACATGTTTAACATGACCAGGAGACGCTTAGTCTATTCCCCCTAGTGTAAGGGTTTAAGACAGATCATCTCTCTCTCTCTCTCTCTCTCTCTCTCTCTCTCTCTCCCTCTCTTTCACTCAGTCGCTCTTGCTCTCTCTCGCTCTGTCTCTTGCTCTCACCCTCATATTTGTCTTCTGTGCTACCACTGCCCTGTATTTAAATTGACAATGTGCTCACACAGCTCTAAATTCAAAACCATTAAAAGTTCATCAGAAAGAGTCTTCCTCCCACCCTGCCTCCTAGCTGTCCTGCACCCTCCTCTCAAGCTTCTAATTAATTAACTATTTTATGCCTCTACAAATAAGTGCGCCTGCCTGTAAGCATGTGCAGGGGCACACAAGCAAATCTCATTTCTTTATTATACAGATAATAATGTAGCATACACATCATGTATCACCTTGTTTATTTTTCAACCCAAAGTCTCGTTTTTTTGTGTGTTACTTTTTGTTTCTTTCTTTCTTTCTTTCTTTCTTTCTTTCTTTCTTTCTTTCTTTTTTTTTTGGAGACAGGGTCTCACCTTGCAGTTCAGGGTGGCCTTGAACTCATTTCAAAGCCCAGGCTGGTCTTGAATTTGCAACGATTCTCCTGCCTCAACCTCCTGAGTGCTGGGATTACAAGCGTGCACCACCACACCTGGCTCCAAAGCCTGTTATCTCAGGGCCCTTTCCCACATTAGTTAATAAAAACATTTTCTACTTTTCTTTTGAAAGAAACCCAATGCTCTCCCACATATAGCTAGAGCATAAATTTACTAAGTATTCTGAATCTAGAGACATTTACAGAGCTCACAAACTTGTTCTTACCAGCAGCCTGCTAGTCAATAACTTTGAAAGCAAATTATAGCTTATATGTGGCAAGATCTCTACAGAATAAACAGCTGGAAGTGGACCAGCTGGAGCCAGGAGTGTGCACTGGCAAGTGTGATAAACATCACCAAGTTATCCTGAGCGGAGCTTGTGGAATTCACACTCCCCTCTTTCATAAGGTATAACACACACTCACTCTCAGAAGGTGTCACCAACAATTTGGATTTGGGCAGAGCACAGAAGGGAAAATGATCTGAATAGAATTTTAATTCATTCTTCTTTCAAGTCAGGTATTAAGTCTTTATGAAATATGTATTTAATTATGAAATATGTATTTATTTATGAAATATGTTTATTATTTTGTCAGTTATTGAGCATTATTTGTGTCCCTTTTTCTATTTGACTTTTGCAAAGGAGGCTTTATCTATGGCAAAATTAGCCTCAGTCTGTTACTGAGCAATGCAAGCTTTGCTCTAAGTGTTTAAGGATGTGGGTTACTTTTGTGGCCATATCATGTAATGTAGTTAATTTAAGTATTTCAGTGCTGAATTATCCATTCACTTACTGAGAAAGCATCCCCTGAGCACCTACTATGGGCCTGCCATCCCACTGAGATGTGTGACCAATTCTGACCAGTTCTAGTAGGGCAGACAATTAGGAGGCAAGCACAACATTTTGGGGTGGCAGGAAGATAAGAGATGGACTGCAAGAGAGCTCTCAGCCCATCTGGGGCGCCCTGGATCACAGGAGCTTCCTGGAGGTAGAGGTTCCCTGCTGAAACTGAGGGACGGGGAGGAAACAGTCAGACAATGAGTGGGGAGGAATTCAGGAGACCAGGGGGTGTTTTAAGCCAAGAAATGGCTTAGGTGGGGACAGAGGAAAAGCCATCTGTATGTCAAGGAAGCGAGAAGAATTCAGTAAGATGGACAGTGCACAGGCTGAGTGGAGTAGGTCAGACTTCAGAAGGAACAAAATTGTGGGTATTTTAAAGATCAGGACTAAATATTTATTCACACTGATACTGTGCAAGGGATGTTGATGAATGAATTAGAAAAGCACCTCTTTAGTGGGGTGATGATACAAACAATAAACAAATGAATAAGTGAAGGGTTGATCCTAGTTTGTATGTGTGCTGGGAAGGGAGTAGCCAGGGCGCTCTTAGGAAAGGGCAGTGGGGTGTCCTTCAGATAGACAGTTCAGGAAGCTTCTCAGCTGTGATGACAGAGAATGGATGGGCAGGAAGGGCAGGCACAGGGGTGCCAAGTGCACCTGCAGACATTGCCCACTTCGTCTCCTACCAGGCCCCGTCCAAAGCTCGAGACCGACTGCAGGGATAGCCTCGCTGATGCTGGTGCTCTGAGCAGGATGGGATGTGCTTAAGGGGACTGCAAGATCTGTCTCAAATTTGTGAAAGACGTTTTAGGGAGATTGGGTAAGTCCCTGCAGGGACCCCCTCTTCAGGTCTCTGCACACTGAGCCAGCCGGGGCTACTTTAAGGATGGTGAATGAGGAAAACCATCTTAAATGAGAAGTGGTGCAGTTCAGTGTGGCACCAGAGCCGTGTCTTTGGCATTGGCTGAGGAATGGGTTGGGTGCCTTGCGGGCTGGAGGGTCTTTTGACCCCAGCTCTTGAGGAGGGTCCAAGGTCTTCAGTGAGGCCAGCTTCCTATCACTGTGTACTGTCACTGGCTCCCTTATTCCCTTGAGCCCCTAAAGTAAGTTACCTTAACATGCATCGTGGATGCTCCAGTAATGAAGAGGTACTTGAATCACAGAAGAAAACAAACTAATGGAACATGATGAAATGTCTTCAAATTATAAATCTTGTTTTAGGTACCCTGGTACCTTTTATGTTTGTACACAAAAATCACTTGAAGATAAGAAAGACCAACAGAGGAAGTGAAAACCTCAGGATGAGAGTCTCTGGAGCAAATGGAAGGTGAAATTCTGGGAGTGAAGAGAACATGGTAAGAGCAACAATGGGGACAGAGAGGTTTTGCTGGGTACCAGCTGCTGACACTGGACAGTTTTTCCATCTTATTTTAGTTGGTACCAGTAACAACACTGGGAGTCAGTAGCATGTGTTATTTTTTCTAATCTTAGATAAGGATGTTTTCTTAGCTCACAAATCAGACAAAATAATCAGATGGTTTGCTGGGTGACCATGGGCCACGTTTTCCTGACCTCCAGCCTAGCCTGTGGGATTTTGAGTAGCCGTGAATGACTGTTGGAGGGAAAAAGTGAGGAAGGGGGAATGAAGGAAAAAAGAAAGAAAGAAAGAAAGAAAGAAAGAAAGAAAGAAAGAAAGAAAGAAAAAAGAAAACAATATAGAAATTGCATAAACTTTTCTTTTTTTTTTTTTTTTGTACTGGGAGTTGAACTCAGGCAGGCGCTGTGCTGCTGAGCTATTTCCCAGGCCCTGCATAAACTTTTAAATTCAATTTTAATTCTTAGTAGAATTTAAGATAATAATTTGACCATATGTATAAAACACTCTAATCAATGCTGCACTTTGCAAAAAAAAAAATACTTAGAGAAATGTATATGAGGAAGCAAGTATTCAAAGGTGTATGTATATAATATACATATCTATTATTTATGACAAGAAAAAATCATAACCCTTAACATCCAATGATGGAAGGCAGATTAAATAATATTACAACAAAAAATTATGTGTCTGTTAAGATTATTATGTAAATGTCTACTTACTGACACAAAAAGAAGTTCATGGTATATGAAAAGAAAAACTGTAGGTCACAAAATATTATGTTTTGCCTGAACTGTCTTCTGTAATAAATATATATGGGCTACATAACAAAATATTTACCTTGGTACTGCTAGATGGAGTGATTATGAGTTTCTACACATTTTATGATGCTTCCTAAAATGGATGCTATTGGAAGGTGTTGCTTTTATCAGCACAAAAATAATGATAGTAAAAATAGAATGAACAAAGATAATTTGGGAGGCTCTCAGCTTTGTATCATGGGTAAGTAATTTCACCTAAAGTTATCAGGAAAATAGGACACTTCTCAGATTTTCAGTGTCTGGATCCTTTTATCTGCCTTCCCCTGTGCTCTTCATGGAGTTTGTGTCTTCTCCCCATCAGTGGTTAATTCAAAAAACTCTCTCCCGCCTTGCTACACTAACCTGACACCTCCCCTCCCTTTGACCTGTTGGGGACTTGCAAAAACACTAGTTCTCTCAAAAGCTTGGCACTTGGGAATAACACTGAGAGAGACATGGGCTTTTGATTGCTTTTCTGCTGTTTTCCTTTCTCTGGGTTCTCCTTTTTCCCTCTAACTACCCTAGCAGGGTCCAGGCTTGTACTTAGTCCTGCACCTCCTCAGCCCCTAGTGTCATGTTCTCAACATGACAGTGACAAGAGTCATCATGGTTGTTGATTTATCTTCACAAGGTGCCAAATCACTCTCAGTAGCAATGTCTGTACCAGAAAATGAGAAAGACCTGATATCCATCTAAGGACCAGACAGTGTGAGCAGTTACATTTAAATTTAGCTACTATCCCCATCAACTCACTTCTTAGTTTCTGATGGAAAAGGAACCTTTTAAGTGCCCTTGTGGTAAATACCCAAATAATTGTGTCGTATAGATGGAGGGTCATTGTTCATCAGACTCGACAATTGCTGGGGAGCTGCTGTCTTTCTAAAGTTGCAAACGCTGCTAGAGAGCTCTGGTCTCTGAATAGCAATTTCTCTGGACCTCCAGAAGAGACTCATTTCAATGGCTGCCTAGTAAGTACCGAGGAGCAGGTTATTACATCAGTAATGCGGTCTGTAAATTGCAAGAAGATACAATGCCCACACCCGGAACGTCTGGGACCTGGATATGTTTCCCTAAGAAACAGTGAAGGCAAGATGAAACACATAAATCTGATCTCCATCTGAAGTAACAGGGCTGAGATGTGAGGGAGGAAGCTTTGGTAAAAACAGACCTGAGTTTGAATCCAGCTGCTTAACTTTGGCCCAATTATGTATCCTCTTCACCTGCTCCTTTATCTACAAAATGGGTTGTTAATACCTCTTTGCAGTTTGCTATGAAGGTGTGTCAGATTGTGTTTCTCAAAGAGTCCATTTCCTGCCTTATGTTTTCTAAAACACATCCTCTGCCTCCATCCAGAAGTGGAGGGTTATTATACTTCCCTTGGAGTTAAGCAGACCTAGGTCTTGCTTGTAGCCAAAAAAAATGGTGGAGGTGACACTATCCGCCTTTGGAATATAGAGCAAGGAGGATGATTGAGTTTTAGCTTTGTTGAATGAGGCATTCATACTTGGAACTTGCATTACTATGTAAGAAACGCCAATACTACAAAGCTGCCATGTTTAAAGGTAGCCCAAGCAGTCTTGAGGAGAAACCATGTCTTCCAATCAACAGCTGAGGTCCCTTGCCACCAGCCGGAAGGTACCATCAGCCATGTGACAGAAGACCCTCCAGCAGTCAAGATCCAGTGCTCTTCCTGGGGGAAACCTCAAACACTGAAGCAGGGGGCAGCCACTCTTCTGTGTCCCATCCAACTTTCTTGTATTTTAAGAACACATGAAAATAGGTCCTTTAAGTCATTAAGTATCTGGGTGATTTTTTAATGCAGTAAAGCTAAAAGAAAGTTAGGAAAAGAATGCTAAGAAAGCAAACTTCTTTAAACATTCCACATTACAAGATCCCCAATAAGTGGCAATTCTAAAGATCTACATTATTTTCTTCTAAAGTAATTTTCAGGTACAAGAAAAAAATGATTGCCAGGCATGGAAGGACATATTCATCATCCCAGCATTCTGGGAAACTGAGGAGGATCACAAATTTGAGCCCTGCCTGAGAAATTTAGCAAATTAATGAGATCCTGCCTTAAAATAAAAATTAAAAATGTCCTGTGATAGAGCTTAGTGTGAAGGCCCTGGGTTCAATCCTTGGTATTGAAAAAAACAAACAAGAAAGGGAGAAAGGAAGAAGGAGAAAGGAAAAGGGTAAGGAAGGGAAGGGGTAAAGGAAGAAAGAAAAGCAAGTAAAAGAAAAGGAAAGAAAGGAAGAAAGAAAGAAAGAAAGAAAGAAAGAAAGAAAGAAAGAAAGAGAAAGAAAGAAAGAAAGAAAAAGAAAGAAAGAAAGAGAAAGAAAGAAAGAAAGAAAGAAAGAAAGAAAGAAAGAAAGAAAGAAAGAAAGAAAGAGGGAGAAGGAACAAAACGTCATTGCAGGGGCCTCTGCCTCTGTCACTAAGGGATGGGAGAGAATGTCAGGGCCTCTGTTCAGCTTTCATGCATTTATCCAGCTAGGTGAGTGATATTTATCAGATACTAACTGGGCATGTGAATTTTCACTGCACACAAATATGCCAGGCATCTGGCTGCGTGCAGGGGGTGCCGTGCAGAATCCCCTGGGGCAGAAAGATAAACAAGTAAACAATGACCAGATTGTGAAAAATGAAACAGGATACTGTGTTGGGACCTGGGGAAAGCTGAGAAGTGGCATTGGAGCTGAGAATTCTTCCTGCTTTGGGCATCTTAAGAACACTATGTGTGCTTAGCAATTTTCCAGGAACTTTTAAATAAAAGTTTTTGGTGCCTGGTCTCCATATTTGCAAATTTTGTTTTGCTGGATCTAATGTGGTGGTCTTTGGACAAAGTTTAGGTAAGGATGGAGCAAATACAAGCTTTTTGAAACTCGGGATCCTCGCGCTTGGTCATGGCTATCCCGAGGTCTGTGCAGGGCTTACCTAATAATAGCAGTTATTTCCATGGTCTTGTATTTATGCAACACTTCTTGAGAATCTTCATACATTCTTTATGAAGAAACACAGGAATATTGTCCCATAAAATTCTATGATGTTATATGCACAAACATATATTTGCTAGGTAAAATCAAATGTGACTTAGGGATCCAATTAAGAAGTACTAACTCCTTGAATTTTTATGGTGCTTTGTTTGTATCAGTTAAAATATTAACTTATTAGAACAATAATAAATACACACAACCTCACACAAATGAAGCAATTTTGGCATCTCCTCCTCTCCATCCTGCTCTTCTTTCACTGTGATGGTCTCTCAGTTACTTTGCTACCTTTTCTTCGGATCTGTTTCCCATGGCTTTGAATGCACAACCATACAGCTGCAGAAAAATACAAAATATTGCTTTTTGGCTATCAAAAAATCATCATACATGGTGAGTCATGTTTGCCACTTGCCTATTTCCCCAAAATATGTGCACTGGCAATTTGCATATGGAGGTTCACGGAAGTCCATCTTAGGCTTTATAACCACCGCTTCACATTTCACTCTTGCATGCTATTCACAAGCATGCTTTTGCTTGCTACCTGCTGTTGCATTTCTCACAAAGCATGAGATTTACAGTCTTGCACATGTCTCTTATGCACACAAGTATTATGGTTTATATCTAGATGTCACCCCAAAGCTTCATGCACTCATAAATGGGGCATTCAGGAGGTGATTGGATCATGGGTGTGGGGTCCTCAGCAGTGGATTGGTACACTGGTGAGTTTACAGTTAAATATGGATTTGGGAGGCCTGGCTGGAGGAGATGGGTCACCAGGGAACATCTTCTAGAAGAGTCCATCTCCCTTTCTCTTCCCTTGATCACTCTCTGTTTTCTGCTGTCATATTATAAACAAGATTCCCCTGCCATGCCATTCTGCCTTGGAGCCAGCTATGGACTGGAACCTCTACAAACTGTAAGCCAAAATAAAACTATCCTCTTTTAAGTTGTGGGGGTCGAGTGCTGTGTCCCAGGAGAGAGAAAATCACCAAGACAACTTGCAAAGATATCTCCGGGGCATGAAGAGAAGGGGAAAATGATTTAATGGAGGTCACGAATATTTTTATTTTAAAGAGATACTGCTTTTCTATCCAACGACATGAGGATATCCACTTATCCATACTGTGTCATCAATTAACTATTTGCATACTCAAAATAATAAAGAAGTTTCACCATTCCAGAATATCTCACACTCAGTGGGGGTCCTATATGGGATGTAGGTGACCCTTGTCCTAAGGTTCTTCCTCCTTCTAATGGCCTATGGGATGGGATGGACCTGTAGGATCTTTGCCTTATGGCTAGAAGTATTTCAAAGATATAGATGACCATTCAACAAAGTAAAATTATTGGCTTTTCAGGCTGCCATCCTTGGATGCTGGGAAAAAGGACAGGAGAGGCAAGAGGCAGAAAAACATGACACAGAAACAGAATTGTTTCCTAATAAAAAAAAAAATTGCTCAAAGTTTTCCGCGAGGCCCTGTCAGCAGCTCCTCAAGCAGCAAGGCTTATTTTAAATTTTATTTAAATCAACAAATTGTACACACTTGAATATGGAAACAGAATACAGGGAAAACACAAGCTGCCCTAACAGAGTAACGTCTAATAAACAATATGCTGCTCAGAGATATTTGCTGTTTAATCACCCCATGAAAGGACGCATTCAGCCAAAAGATGTCAGATAACATCTTGCTAAAGGCAATGGTGCCAGCTTTCCTGGCTTCGGAGTTCATGCAGCTAATTTTTTTTCCCCTTTTTACCTCTTCCCTAATTTTTTTTTTTGTTGTTGTTGCTGTTGCCATTGTTTAACAATATCAGGCATGGAGATGGTCCAGCTCTTGGACCAGTCAGCAGAAAACAAAGCATCTGTGTGTGGCATAATCAGCACCATCATTAATTGAATCGTTTGTGTGTCAGGACTGACTACAAGTTTTGCAGGGCTTGAGACAAATGCAAACGGAAGGCCTCTTGCTCTGAGTCTTCAGGGATCCAAGATGGCGGCAGCAGGGCACAGAGCTCCGCTGTGAGCCCTTCTCTGTGTGACCACCTGGGTGGCACATCTGTGATGCTGGTGCTGCCATGCTAACTCCTGATGTTTGTAGCCATCTGGGGGAAAAGCTCACTTTTTCAGCACCGGAGTCTCTCCCTCATTCTGTGTTCCAAGGGAAGACAAAGCGATCCAGGTGGTGAGAGTCCGTGGATGAGCAGCGAAGCAATGACATCAGTAGAGCACCCTGTGTGTCCATTTTTTATTATTTGGCTTTGAACAAACTTACTCACAAATGTTCTTATGGAAATCAGTCATTTCTTATATGAGTTCCAACTATTTTTTTCTATTTGTTCTTTAACTTTGTGTATTTTTCCCCTTGTTAAAAAAACTTTATATTTCTATTAGTTTTCTACAATGAAAGTAATATGTTATTGCAAACAGAGTGACAGAAAATCAAGGAAATTTATTCTCATGTAGTTATGAAGGCTGAAAGTCCAAAGTCAAGGTTTTTGCAGGACATGTGCCCTGAAAAGACTCTAGGGGAGACCCCTCCCTTGCCTCTTCTAGTTTCTAGCCCTTCCTGGCAGTCTTTACTATCTTGGCTTGTGGCAACAACTTTCTAATATCTGCCTTCATCACCATGGAGTCCTTTTCCCTGACTGACTCTTGGTTCTTCCCTCTCCTATGGATAGTTGTCACTGGATTTGAGCTCACCAATCTATTACAAATTCATTTTAATTTGACACCATCTGCTAAGATTTTCTTTCTAAAAAAAGGTCACATTAGTGGGGTTAGCTCTCATGTCTTTTTGAGGGGTGCAATTCAACTGACAACAATGTGTATAGTTAAATTCATCATTTTTTCTTTTATGACTCCTTGATTTGATGTCACTTCTTCAGAAAAATTTCTTTGTCCTGTGACTCATAAGAAAGTTCTTCCACATAATGCTAGTAGGTAATAGGTTCATTTTAATGGTTTACATTTAAATACTTGAACATCTGGTATAGGTTTTAGTGTAGTATGTGAGGTAGGATTCCTTTTTCATCCAAATAGTGTTCAGATGCCTTAACATCATATATTGAATCTTTTCCAAACTGATTTTAAATATCACTTCTGTCACATAATAAATTTCCATACTTTTTTTCTGCCTGTTTCTGGACTCAATTTTATTCCATTGATATGCTTTATTTTGTACCAATGTCACCATATTGTAATTATGTTACTCTTAGAATATGTTGTAGAATTTTCCTATTTTTATTGATATAATTTTAATTCAACTTTAGAATTAGATCTTCCAATTTTAAAAAGTGATAACTTCCCTCCTGAAACCATATTAAAAGTAAAGATTTACTTATAGAAAATCAAAGTCACTCTCACTCATTTTTTTTTTGAGATTTTCAAAGTCCCTTAGTAAAAATTTAAAATCTTCATAAAAATCTTTCCCATTGCTTTTGAAGCTTAATGTTAGGAAGGATTATCTATGAAGAAAGGACATTGACTTTTATCAGAAGCCTTTCAGCACATGTGATGACACTGTCATTTTTCTTTTGATCTATTGATATAAGGTTTCTTAATACAGAGTTCTTCCTGAACGTTTAGAAGTCAGGGCTTGAATTTTTATTCTCATACTTAATAGCTTTGTTTCCCTGTGAAAATAACATCGTCTTACTGAGACACTTTTCTGTATAATAGAAACAGTTGTAGAACTGTCAATTTGATCTGCTCAGAGTGTAGCCATCTTGGTGCACAAGGACTCTATTTACCTTTCTGGTCTATGTGGTATAGGGAGAACGGACCCCTTTCAAGCTCAGGAGTAGAAACTCAGTCATTACGCTTCACTTGCTCATGACAGTGATGTGTTTAAGGATCACATAAGTTGTGCCAACCACAGCGAACTTGGGAGTTTTCTAAGCATCTAGGGTGGGAGGCTGAGGAGTTCACAGCTGAATGGTCAAGACTTGGAAAGGCTCTGCCTGGGAATGAAAAACTAGGAGAAATAAAAGATGAGGGAGAGATGGGGGGCAGCTTGGAATCAGTAAATTCTCTATTTACTGCCCTAATATTTAGTCATACAAGAAACACAAACATAACAAAAATAACAGCAATTGCGCTAACTAACCTTTACGGAAAGCTTAACTATGGACTAGCTAAACACTCCTCTATGAAACAGCTAGGGTTCAGAGTGCTGGTCTTCATAGTAATCCAAATGAGGTGGCCGCTCGTTGCTGTCTTGTCTTCCGAGAAGGACACTGAGGCCCACTGAGTCTTAATATCATGCTCCAGGTCACAGTGGCAGAGCCCAAGATGCAACTAAGGCTGCCTTGCCCGAGTGTCTAAGTACTCACAGCAGTGGGCTCTGTTTGAAGGCCGAGAAGAGTTCCTGTGTTCAGCAATCATGGAATTTTAATTTCATGACCCTAAGCCTACCGTGAAAGGGTGTTGAGAGTCCTTGATGAGTTTAAGTGTGATGAGTCAGTCACTTAGCATCGTGTCTGGAAGGTACCAAGTGTCCGAACGCTTGATGTTGCTACCGCGATCGAATTGCCTTATCATCTTCAGAGAAGCAGAGAGGAGTAGAGATTGGAGCTTCTGGGGAAGAGTTTACAAGTCCTGCCTGAGATGAGAGATGAGGACTACAGCCGGAATTGTAAACACACATGTACAGCGGGACCAGGAAGTTGATGTAAGTCAGAGCTTCAGAATTTGGTTACTATTGACATTTTGCAACCACGAGTTCTTCACTGTGGGGGACCATGCTGTGCATCCCTATTGGCACCACAAGAAGCCAATATGTATCCCCAAATCCACACACCACCAGGGAGCAATCAAATATGTTTGATCCTTGTGGCTGCTCAGGTTCCAGAATAAAATTCACACTCTACTCACCAGCAAAGCAGAAGGCTGGGGAAAAGTACTCTTAAACAGTACTATCAGGGTCAGAGGGAAAAAATTGTGTCTGTATACTGAGAGTCTCTTCTATCCTCCAGTGTTATCATTTATCACTGTAACTATTGCCAGATGCTACACAGGAAGCATTTAATGGTGACCACAGAATATCATTTTTTAAAACGCTGTTCCATGCCAAAGCCAATCTGGTGATAGAAAAATGAAATCACAAGCTCACCTTTCCAACCTTTTTTGAACCTGTGCTTATGTTTCCAGCTCAAGTCATGAAGGAGGACTTCCTAATATCAAATCGAGTGGATCGTAGCAATGGGTTTTCAGTTTGTTACTTACTGAAAGTTAAATGTGTCGGGGCATTAGCACAAAGGACTGAGCAGAAGTGGAAGTACACACTCTTCTAAGGCTTAATTGAACGTTAAATAATATATTATTGTTATTAAAGCATTAAATAATATATTATTTGGTGTTTGTTCTGTTTTTTAAGGACCTAAAATATAAGTCTAGAGCTATTACTAAAAATACAGCAAATATGTAGAGATAGAAGGCCAATACAGGGTAGATAAAAAAGTATTTAAAAATCCAATTAATTCAAGAGGAGGCAAAAAGAAAAAAGCAAAAAGGTGATGAAGGATGATTGGATAGGAGAAAAGTAGATAGTAAGATGATAAACTTAATCATCAGTTTCATATCAACAATTTCATGAGCGATAAATGGTCTAAACACTCCACTGCCATAGCAGAGGTTAACAATGTAAAACTATCTGTATGTGTCTACAAAACTGCCTTTAAAGTGTAAATTCAGATAAGATAAAAGTAAAAGAATGAATAAAAATTATATCATACAAATGAAATGAGAAAACTGGAGTGAGTCTATATCACTTTCAGTAGACCTCAAGGATAAAAAAGAGCTTTTTATAACAATAAAATGGTATGGTCACTAAGAAGGCAAAAAAAGATAAACCCAACTGCACATAAACCTAATAGACAGAACCTCAAAATACATGTAGCAAAGCAGACAGAATCAAATGGAAAAATAAAACCCAGCTAGAGTTGGAGACTTGGTGCTGCTCTCATCTTTGGGAAAATCAGGAAATTAGTAAACCTCTTGCAAGATTTGTCAAGAAGAACAGAAATGAATTACCAGTATCAGGATTTTAAAGAGAGAAAAATCTCTAAAGACCCTTCAGACATTAAATGGATAATAAGTGAATATTATGAACAACTTTATGCCAATCAAGTTGACAACTCAGAGTAAGTGGACACATTTCGTGAAAGACACAAATTACATAAAGTGGCATAAGAAGAAATAGAAAAATCAGAATAGCCCTAAATCTATGAAAGAACTTGAATTTGTAATTAAAAACCTTCATAAAGAAAACTCTCGGGCCAGATGATTTCACTCATAAATTCTGTAAAATATTTAGGGAATAAATACTACTGATCTTACACGCATTTAGAAAATAGAGGGAAAAAAACATGTATCAACTCATTTTTGAGGACATAACACCATGATATGAAGAACAGAGATAGGATAAGAAAGATACAACACTATGCATTAATAATCCAGATGTTTTCCCCAGTGACCTCTGAACTTTTATTGGCCCCTGCTGCCCCAAGGGTGTCCTGCTCCTGTGCCTCAGCTCCTCAGCATTTGGGGTCACTGCCTTCCACGACTCTGCTGCTGCCATAATTTGTAACAATCTCAGGTAGAGCCCTAAGACTGGGTCAAGTGTCTCAGCTCAGGGAGAGCCTTCTTGACAATTTGGATTTTTTTTTTTTTTTTTTTGAGCCAGCAGCTCTTTGTACTGGACTTGCATATTCAACAGGATTTTGCTGAGGTCCCAAGATTTGGTGGCGTTCACCTCCCTGGTCAACCCCAATCCAGCCCTGGAGGCCTTTCACTTCCTCTTTGTGAATAGCATTTCTTCCTTCACAGCTTCAGTGTCTTTCTCCAGCGGCAGACCCGGGATACTGGTGTCATCGGTGTTAATAAATGTGTTTGGATGGAATCTATAATTACTTATCGGAACCAGTGGAGTTTAATCCCAGAAATGAAACATTGGTATATCATTTGAAGGTTAAGGAAAACAATTCATCATACATATATATATAAAAAGTACTATCAGCCAAGGAGATGTAGAAAAACATTTGACTAAAATCAGTACACATTCACGATTTTAAAAAGAAAAAAAGTTTCTTAGCAGAATAGGGATAGAAATTCTCTCAACCTGAAAAGGAGCACGTAAGAACAATCTAAAGCCTCCACTACTCAGACTTAATGGTGAAGGGCTGAATACTTTCTTCTTAAAATCAATGATAAAGCAATGATGTGTAATCTCGCTACTTCTTTTCAAATTTTCCTAAGATCTTACACAGTGAAACTAGAGGAGAGAAAGGTAATAAAAGCCACATAGGTTAGAAAGAAAAAAATTGAAGTATTTTTATGTGTGGGCAGTATGACGGAGAGCACTAAAATTCAAAGAATGACACGAAAGAGACCAAAACTTATAAATGAATTTATTAGACCCAGGGGAACAAGGTTAATATATAAAAAATCCCTTGCATTTCTGTAGCACACCAACAATTGGTAAATGGCATTTAAAAGTATGATTTAAATAGCATAGAGATCCATGAAATATGTCCAAATAAATTCAATACATCTGTGTAAATATCGAATGGTCTCTTCAGTATGAGAAACTGAAAGTGTAAATAAGAACCAAAATGTATAATAGATATTGTGAAATAGGAAGCACTTGTTCAAAGTTTGGGGAGAGGAACGGAAGGGAAAATTTAAAAATAAGGAAATAAAAGGATAAAATAGAAACAAAGCTTTGCAAATGAGGGGGAAAATGTTGAAGAGAGGAGAAGGGGATGGAAAAGTAAAAAAGAGAAAGTCAAGTATATCATGCACAAGTATAAATCCCTTACAGCAAATGTGGTCATTGTGCATGTTTACACTGTACCATAAACTTAATTACAAAAAAATAAATACTGCAATACTCTTTGTAAACCCCTCAAAAAAGTGAGTAAGTTCAATATACTACATACAGGAACTATACACCGAAAACTATAAAATGCTAAGATATATTAAAAAGATGTAAAATGTGGGAAAGACGTACAGGATCATAGATCAAAAGATTTGATATTGTTCAAATACATCTGATTAGAGGCTAATATCCAAAATACATAAGGGACTCAAACAGCTAAATACAAGAAAATAAATAACCTCATCAGAAAACAGTCAAGGATTTGAACAGATATTTCTCAAAGGAAGAGATGGGCAATGGATATTTAAAAGATGCTGGCTTTCATAATCATCAGCAAAATGCAAATTAAGCCACAATAACATTTCAGCTCACATCTGTTAGGGTGCCCGTCACCCAGAGGGTGAAAGGTGACATCTATGGGCATGTGGAATAAGCAAAACCCTCGTTCTCTATTGGAGCAAACAGAAATTGACTCCAACATTTTGGAAAATAGTGTGATGTCTGCTCAGGAATTTGAGGCCAATTGTTGAGCATTATTCAGATCTTCTGAGATTGCAGCAAAACTAGTGGCATTGATCCTTGGTTTCCTTTTTTTCCCTCATTTTCTTCTTTGTCTTCCTAATTTGTTCTACACTCTTCCACCACCCTCTACTTTCCTACTTCCTCTTCTTTCTTTTTCCACTTTAGTATGCAAATATTATTATAGCAGTTACAGAGAAAACTAAGAATATATAAAATTAGAATTTAGACTAGAAAAACCAAACATCCAATAAACTACTAGAAAAGAGAAGGCAGATGAATAGCCATTTGATCTCAGTAAACTAGTGTCTGTGTTTCCAAGAAAGTAGGTTTTCGGGATGACTGATTTGTTTTTAAACCATGGGCTTTTCTGCTATAGACCTCTTTGTATTCCCTGAAATTAGACGTAGAATTTTTTTTTGATGGTGTGTGCATTTTCTTTCAGAAAGGTCTTTATTTTCTTCAGATTCTTGAAATACTTAAAAAAAATATGAAAAGTAGAAAATAATGATGTTCTCTGTAGTTGTTTTGTCCTTATGAGGGTAATCACTGGGTCAAATTTTGTGGGCTGTAGTATTACTGAAAATGGAATTTATATGTAATAGTAGGAAACCCTAAAAATTTATCCAAATGTCATAAGTAGTCTATAGCGTAGGACATTTGTGGAATGCAAATTGACTAAAAGCTTTGTACATACTTCAGTTTTATCAGTGATATTTTAATTAACTTATGTTAGGGAAATAACCATTAAAGATTTAGCTGCAAGGGATGTTCATCACTGAGTTGTTTATAATAGTAAAAAATGGATCCCATATAAATGTTTAACAATAATGATTTAGAATTATGATCCATCAATGCAACGATATGGGATGATATCTTTAAAAATAATGTTGGGAAATATTAGTTACATGCAAAAAATTCATCTTATATCAAAAGTCTGCAAACTGTGACCATAGGACATCTCCTGTCCATCACTTATCTGTGTAAATAGTTTTTCTGGGGCATAGCTACTCCTTTTTCACTATCTGTAGTTGACTGTTATGGTTTATATCTAAAAGGGTCCCCCAAAGTCTTATGTACTCAGAGGTGGGGCTTTCAGAAGATCGGTTGTGTTATGTGAGTATTATACTCATCGATAGATTAATCCTTTCCTGAGCTCACAGCTGAATGTGCTATTAGGATGTGAGCTCAGTGCGAGGAGTGGATCCCTGGGGATGTGCCTCTGGAGGATTTCTCTTTCTCCCTGGTTCTTCTTGTTCTCTCTGCTTCCTGGCTACCCTGCACGTATTAGGCAGTTTTTCTCTGTCAGAGCCTTCTACCATGACTTTTGTCCTTAGCGCCCACCAACCATGGACTGAACCCTCTGAAACCATAAGCCAAAGTTAAACATCTCATTCTAAGTTGTGGCCATATTTGGTCACAGTGATGAAAAACTGACTCATACACTGACTCTGTCCTTTGTCCCAACTTTATCCCACAGCTATAGTGTTGAATATTGCAACGAAGACTCTATGGCCAGCAAAACCCAAACTACTCTCTGAGCCTCTGAGAAAAAATTTCGCTAGTCCCTGTTCTGTGTCATTAAATAAAAACATAATATGATCTCTTTCTTATAAATAGACATACATGCATATGTAGGAGAAGATTTCATAGTAGATATGCTAAATGATAAATAGCAGTTACTTGGAGGGATACAATAAAATAAGAGGCAATGTTATCCTTTTGTTTCTCAGCAATTTTTAGAATTCATACTGTAACTTCTGCTGTTGCCATCACATACAAAAGAGACTTTAATTGTCCTACCATAAAATGAATGACACTCTATTTAGTGTTCAGCAGTGTCCCTCAGTCTTTCATTTTTTCCCTTGTGGCTACAGTTATGGCAGAAGAGTCTCTAATGATTCTGTTGAGTGACTGTGAGGCCACCAATTGCCTTGTAACCAGGTTCTACTCAGTATTCTCCCTGTGAGGATAGAAGCAGCAGGAAACAAAGAACAGGGCAACAGTACTGGAAGAAAATTAAGATCTGCAGATGTGACATTTCCTAGAAATCAGCCTGTCTTAGTTTCTCCGGTAATTATTCACCATTTTGTTTACAAATGGGAAATAGCATTCTACTGTGCAGTGTCTTCCAAGAGACTGAAGTTAATTTGAAATAATCCTCCAGCAAAAGCACCAATAAAAGTGTCTGGAACGCCCTGTTGCCATCCCCTCTGGCTACTGACACGACATTATTGATACACAAATCAAAGTTGACTGCTCTGGTAGCAGTGAGTCCCCTGGCAGCAAGAGCTTGCAACAGAGAAGGTGTGCCTTTCTTAAGACAGGACCGACTTAATACAGTGGCTCTGTTGGAACAGTGTAGTGAAGACATTAAAGGGATCCCAAACAGAAAGTGAAAGTTGCTTCCTCCTATTTAGATGGAATGTGCCAACAGAACATAAAGAAGGAAAAAAGAAAGGAAAGAAAGAAAGAAAGGAAGAAAAGAAAGGCTGAAGAAGTTCAAAGCATGCTTAAGAATAGACTCATGAGACCTAAAGGATCTGCAAATATAACGTGATTTGAGGACTGTCGCGGGATTTTACCTGTCAGGAAACTACAATGGGAAACTTCCGCTTACCTGAAGTTCTCACCATTAGCGTCATTTTCTTCAGACTATGTTTCATGAAAGGTCCTGCTCGAAGACAGATTTATAATAACTTCTGGGTCCAAATGGCTCCTAGCAGACATAAATCCATTCCTGAACTGATATGTGAGCCCACTCCTCATTATCCCAGATAATCCCAGCTCAGATGCTTCCTCGCCTTAGCACAAAAAACCTCCCTCTACCACCCTCAACAAGGAACTCCTCACCTCCAAAAAAAGCAGCTTACTTCCTGCTGAGAGGGCTCTGATTATGTAAAAGCCTCCCTTACGGTGCACTACAGTCTGCCGCCCTTATTTGATCACTAGCTCATTTGTGCGCTGCAAGTATTGGTAACACAGCATTCCTAGCAGTGTCCACCATCACACAGCAGAGAGTGAAGTTCCTGCCCTCATGGGGCTTATGTTGAGTGGGGGAGCTGGCTAATATGCAAATAATCTAACAAGCAAGATTGCTTTAGACGTGGTCGAGAAATAGGAAAAGACAGTGGCCAGAGAGCGTGGAGTGGAGCTAGTTCAAGTGCAAGGAGCAAGTATTTTAGGATAAGACAGTGTACGACAATAAAGCTTTTGTGCATATAATCAAGATGCCATCAGTGTAGGTTCCATTCAAACATGACGGGTGTCCTTGTGAGAAGAGTTGTGTCCTGAGACGTGTCCCACCGAGAGACACAGAGAAAGCTCACATGATGACAGAGCAGGTGATGAAAGGGATGGATCTTCAAGCCAAGAACTGCAATGAGCACTGAAATATCAGAAGCCCAGAGAAAAGCATGGAACAAATATTCCTCTGGAGCTGTCAGAGACAGTCTGTAGCCCTATTGTCATTTTCACTGTGAACTTTTAGACTCCAGAATTGTAAGACCATAAAATTCTGTTTTTTAAAAGATGACCATTGTATGGCGCTTTGTGGTAGCAGCCCTGAGAAACTTACAGGAGAGACAGACCTGACCAAGACGGGACCTTTAAGGCAATGAATCAGTCACAGTCGGAAAAAGGACTCCTGCAAGAACAGGAAGCTGGGCAGAGCAAAAGTCTTGATGTTATGATGAGTTTGGAATGCTCTCGGAGAGAAAAGGAATTAAGTGGCCCGAGAGTTCTGCACCAAGCAGGAAGCGATAGGAAATGAACCTGAAAAACATGTTGCCACTAGTTTGTGCTGACAGCGGGTCCCAACCTTCCCTAAGCAACAAAAATCAGATGCTCAGGCCTTCCCCCGGGGATTGGCACAGAACAGACCTGTGTATGGATATGCCATTAAAAGATGCAAATACTTAGACAATTTTGAGAGGCACCTATGAAGAGCCTTGGAGTTATGCTAAGGAGTTTTAGGTTGAATTGTTCGGGCAGTGGGAAGCTCATTTCCAAGCCCTGGCTCCTCGTGGGACGACACTGTTCAGACGTTTGAAGACAGCTGCTACATGTTCTCCCACGCCCAGTGCCCTGCCTCTCCTTCCCCATCTTCTTTTCTTCAAGTTGAACATTACATGTTCCTCGTACACAGTTTGACTTAATAAATAGTTATTGTAAACTTAGCAGGAAGCCATGGAAGCCGAATACCCCAGTATGCTTTAACATGGCGCCACACGTTTGTCTGTTAGATTGGCTAGCTCGGTCGTGGCCAGCTTGGTCTTTTGTCCCGTGAAGTTTATGTCCCGGTTCATCCTTCTTCCACGAGGGTGACACAGCACACGGTCTGAGCCCTTCCCTTCCTACAGCCCAGATTTCATTTGCTGTCCTGCCGGTGGAGATCAGTGCAGCTGACTGGTTTCTAGAAGACACTCAACTGCTCCGGGTGTGTTGAGTTGAGGAAGAAAAAAGACTCCAGGATCCATGACTCATCAAGCCCTCTCATATGGCAGGCCTGGTTCTGTGAGGTCCTGCCATTCTGTGAGCAGAGACAAGAGAGCTCGGGCAGGGCCAGTGTTTTCTGGGTGCGGGGGCTGCCAAGAACGATGTGTGTGAAAATTCAGTGCAGAAAGCTTCTTCAGTTTCCTTGGACTGAGAATAAAACTGACCAAGGGACTCTCTTCTTTCAGTGAAGAGTGTTAAAGCTTTGACATGGACAGGTCCGCAGAGGCAGTGGTGGTGAAACCGTGGCACCATGCTATTTGTTTTTCTTTTAAGACAAAAGACGTTCATGTGCGAGTCTTTTTTTTTTTTTCCCATGACTGAAACCTCAGTATTCAGATTTAATTGCAGCATTGGCACTTTGCCATAGATAAATGGGCTTTGGGCTGCACTTTGGACACTTGTCTCTGACTGGTTCGCCATCACTGGCCTAAAGGATCCTTGCTTTGGGCTCTAAGGTGCTGCTAGGAGTCACTGGTAAAGGCGGATACATAGGAAGACATTCTGCTGTGTATTTCCTGATCCTTCTCCTGTCCAGAGACTGACAAAGCTCCTCTGGCAAACAACTCACCTGACAAAAATCTCTCCAGGATCAGAGCTACAGATTGCAAGTGTGGCTTTGTCTCCATCACTGTGAAGAGCTCTTCCCTCTGAGGTCCTTGCTCACTGCTGGCCATGACAGAACTTATACTCAGCGGAGTAGTAATTCACATGTATCAAAGAACTCCACACTGTGCTACTTGAATGTGTGTTTGTAACTTGGGTCTATTCTGATTAAGTCACGCTTGGTGTTAAACATTTTAAATATTATCTTTTTATTTTGGGTTCATATGAAGACATGAGAATGGGACAACACAGCTGTAAGTACAATCACTGGATTGTCTTTGTCTAACTTTAATGGTTACTCTCCATTATAGTGATTACTTTTAATGATAACTTTTAATGATTACTCAGACCCACAGGAGTACAGACTTGGAAACTCCTTTATGTGGTGACTTTGACCCCACCGCTACCCCAGACACACCGATTGGTTGAGGAGTAGATGCCGGTCAATCCCTTCTCCAGGCGAGGAGAAATTCAGGTCCTCTGTCTCTGTCTCTGTCTATCTCTCTCCTCTCTTTATAGTGTAAACTGTGCACCTTATTACAAGCTTTATTGGATGATATGGAAATTGAAAAACTAAACAAGATAACCTATAATGAAGGAAAGGAATGTACCAGGTGCTGTTAAGTTATATATAATATACTTCAAATGGTACTGGACTAGATGAAATTGCCAATACTGAATTTGATCAAAATTGGCAATTAATAAGGATGACATGAAGTATATTTCCACCTGAGCTAAGATCAGGCTTCACAAGTTTTACCAATAATAGAGTTTTGGTTTGTTTTCTCTCACAGAAATAATATGACTTTTTCACATGAATTACTGATTTCTTTTTTATGAATTTTACCAGGGAGGGAGAAATATATTTTGATACTTAGGAAAGAGCCTTGTTCACTAAGTGATTTAGCTTTTTTGTTTTGGGTATCTGAAGCTGACTGGAGGGGAGTCTGCACCCCATTTTAAATGAAGTGCAATTAGAAGCTATGAACAAGCTAACTTCCAATAGCATTGTAAGATCTTTCAGCAGACTGAAGGATCTCTGCAAGGACAGTCTCCCAGAACTGTGCACAAAATGGAAAATAAAAACTGCATAGTAGTCACCATACCAGTGGATAAGAGGTCACATTTTGAGATGGCTGAAATGATGTTTATTGCTTAAGATTCAAAAATAGCAGAGACATATTTTTCAGAGGGCATTATACAACCTATGATAATGAATGAATATTTGTTCAAACAGAAAGAGATCTGGACAAGTGTTAGAATTTGAGAAAGCTCCCGAGCATGGGAGGAATCTATCAGTGTGAATGTTCTGGGCCATGTGTGGTGGAACTCACCTGCAGTCTCATTCCAGGTCAGCCTGGCCCGCTTGGTGATTTAGTGAGATCGTGTCTCAAAATAAAAAGTGCCATGGATGTAGCTCAGTGTGAAAATCTTAGGTTAAATCCACAGTACTGAAAAAAAATTTAAAAAAAGAAAAAGAATTTTCTGGTACCTACATGATGGTCTGCAGAAGGCATAATGCAATGCTCCTTTTCAAAGGGGAGCAAATAACAGCAGAATCATCTTGTTATTAAGCTGCCCCAAGCTTGATTTGTGAATGGTTCTTTAGCTGCATGCTGCTTTGGTGGATTCCTTGTCACTTTACAATGATCAGAACTGACTGGAAGAGTCACCAAACTCTAGCTTCTGGATCAATTTTAACCCATCTCCCATTTTTCATGGTTCATGAACTAAGGAAAAAAAATGTATATACTTTAACTATGTGTGTGTATGAAAAAATGAAAAGGATATTTCTTGGCATGTGAACATTCCACACAATTCCAGATTCATTTCATAAAGTTTATTGAAATAGACCAAAACTCATTCATTTACGTATGATCTATGGCCGCATTTGTGCTAGGACAGAATGGATCGCCACATGGCCCACGATGCTTAAAACATTTACTCACTGGCTCTTTGCAGGTGAGGTATAAGAGCCTTCCTGCTAGAGGACTATTAGCTTTGCTTCCTGATGACCTTTCTGGTGGAATGTGGTTGGGGCACCTAAATGACAAATGCTAGGCCTTTATCAAAATTTGGTAAAACTCTATACCTGTTGTTAATAAATATTAAAATTTGCACTAAGGTTATGAATTGTTGCAGCCAACAAAGAACTGACACTTTCTTCAAGTACTGAGAGTTAATTTTATGGACCAAATGTATGCCATAGTTGCAGAAAGTCCATGGGCTTAGATCATTTTACCACAGATGCCCTTGAGAGAGGCAGAAAGGAGACAGGTAGTAAAATCTTACTGACGTTGTAGTTTCTGGTTCCAGAACTTTCCTAAGATACTGTTCCTTTCTTTACTGCCTCATACCCCATGAAGCACCAAACATTTTAAAAATAAATCCCTTTTTTTTTTTGTTTTGCTTAAGCCACATCCAGCAGATTTTTATAACTTTCACCCAAATAGTGTTTATTTATACACTCTTGATCCACAGAAGGGGATAGAGAGGCTAGAGTAGCAGTCTTTCATTTCATGGAGCCGTAAGATCCTCCTGAATTATTTAGGTAGCTATCCACCAGCACTTATAGCTAGGTATGCCTCACACTTAACCCAGAAATCTTAGTTATTAAGGTGACATTTTATAATCTTTGCATTGAACAACAACACAGCAAAACACTGATACATTTTAGGCAAGCCTGGAGAGTAGGCAGTGTACTTATGGGTCATAAATAACACCCGGCATAGCTCTTTTTAGGAGAGGATGGGCCATCAGATGCTGAAGACAACCCAAATGCCTCATCTATTATTCACAGATCATTCCAAAGATTCAGCAGGTGATCAAACAAACCTTCCAGAGATGTGACCAGGATCAGTGCAAACAACCCAGAAGGGACCAGTGATTTACTTTGCCTGCTGTGCCATGTTCTCTTTGTAGCATTTTCCTTCCTTCCTGGACAAAGCTGTCCCCCAAAGCCACCCTTTGCTGGAATCTCCCACCAGTCTCACTTTTAGATGACAATACCGGTAACTGCTTGAAAGATGTGCAGGAAGACAGCAGGCGTGTGCTCTTTGCAATGACATGCCAGATCAATAAACACCTTCATCCAAGCCTGTCCCAGTCAGAGGATAAATGGGTCCCTGTTTTAATTATTAAACAAGAATTGGCAAGAGTCAACTGACAGGCACTTTGCAAGACAAAAAATATTTCCAATACAAAATTGAATTGGGTGTAACCTGCTCCTGACTCCGTCATCTCCATCATTTCACTTAGGACCAAATGAGAACTGAAATCAGTCTACCAACAACAGACCCGCTGACTGCGAGTCACTCTGTGAATTTTCCACAGAGACATCGTTTTGCCTTTTTTTTCTTTTTGAACCAACTTTCAACATCACTCGTCTTTTGATGAACTCCATGGTTCCTCTTGATAGGAGCACCTATGAGCCCAGGAAACTCTTTTCTCGGCCTTCTGTGGTGTGGGAAGCAAATCAGTTTCAGAAGGCTGTGCTACATAGAGCACTCACTTTTCCTGCACTAATCCTAATAAATCCAGGGTCGAGTGCCCTGCAGAACGGAGGAACCCAGGCCTGCCTCGGCATAATAGGGCTTTTATGCTGGCATGCTCCATTAGGGACCACCACACACATCTTCCTCCATAAACAACCTTACTGCTCAAGCAATAAAGTCATTTATGGAGAGAAGTCGGCCAAAAGACCAGGGCTCATGAGAGGTTCTCAGAGAGGGTTCTCACCAAGTTAGGTTAAAAGAGACCATGGAGTCAAAGCCAAATACTTTCACCTGAGACCCTGCTTCTCTGGGTTTCTGTGGTCCCATTACCATACTTTTACTTCATGGGTCCAGAGAGAAAGGCTCATTTGTGCTGTCCCAAATGAGGGAAGGGCATTTGGTAACTTTAGAGCCAATTTAGTTCTTTCTGAATACTGGAGTTTTCCCTTTTTCCAAAACACAAGAATTTCTGATCTAACAGGAATTTTTTCATTTTTGTTTTTTGAAGAGGTCTTTTATTTAACGTCACCAATGCAAGGATCCTAAAATTTTAGCCCTAGTGATTACGAGCAGAAGATGTCACAAAGCTGTATGTGTTTTGGTACATTGTGTGATGGGGTCACTCTGGCTTACTGAGGATCTTGCAAATTCAGGAGATTTGGAGGGGTGCTGCCACAGGGTGGATATGAGCCAAAAGAAAAAGCTTCCTGCAGAATGGGTTGCCTCAGAAAAGGATTAGAAGCTGCTAAGATGCTTAGGTGACCCTGCTACATACCAGCTGCCCTTACTAAGACTCAACATATACTAGGTATCACTGCATGTACACAACATGTACACAAATGTTCACACTTTTTCTGCCACTGATTAATTTTTTTCTTAAGGGCTCACAACCATACAGTAAAAATGAATAGAACTTTTGGTATATTTGTGCTTCAGTAACCACTAAGATAGCAAACATTTCCATGAGATTAGATTTAAACTCAAGTCAGTTATTGCATAGGATTCTTTTCTCTGTATCTCACAAATGGGGGTGGGGATAAATAGTACCATTAGTACTGACCAGCCTGCAATCTGACCCTATGTATTTGGCCCAGAAGTCTGGGGTGGGAGCTTTTCTTATACCATAAAAGGCCAGACCTATTATCAACAGCCCTGGAGAAGTAGATGCTTCCCAGTAAGCACATCTCAGGTAGATGTGGGTTGTATACTCTAATTTAGCTACTGACAGAAGAATGTTCCTTCCTTTACAGGGTAGGAAGGTGCTAGTCACATCCTTTTTCAGACTCCCTTGCAGCTAGTTAACATGATTGTGTCTCAGCCAATGGGAACAAAGAGCATGCCTGCTGTGGCCTTCTGGGAAAGATCCTCTCTTCCATAAACTAGAGATATGCAAGTACATCCTGTCTTTTTGTAATAAGGGCTAGTTTGTGCCAGCCATCCACAGGGAAAGATGATGCCTTAGCAAGTAGGGAGGGTATGATGGCTCACGCCTGTAATCCCAGCATTTAGGAGGCTGAGGCAGGAGGATCATTGTGAGTTAGAGACCAGCCTGGGCTACAAAGTGAGCTCAAGGCCAGTCTGAATTGCATAGCGAGACTCTGTCTCAAAAAGACAAAAAAAAAAAAAAACAGAAAAAGTGAGTCCTTGACAACTTGATTGAATCTCCGAATCTGGGATCAGCAAGCTTGTATTATGAAGGGTTAAGCAGTTAAATAGTTTAAGCTTTGTGGGCCACGCATGGTCACTGTTGTTGCTGTTTCTTGAGCACCCTTTAATTTTCAGGCTAAGCAGAAAAAAATGACTAGCAGGGTAGAGTTACTCACGGGCCACAGTTTGTTGACCCTTACTTTAAGCAACTCTCTCCTGAGTGCATGTTAAGGGAGATTTTTTTTTTTTTACAAAGCATAACCAAGAACTATTGCTAGGCTACTCTAAGTCAGTCTATTTCTTGCAACTAAAAATAATTTTTTAAAAAAATCCTCCAATGTTATTCCACTACATCTACTTTCTCAGACTTACTCTGCATCCTAAGGAAAAGGAAGTAATATTGAGAGAAGTACTGAGACCAAAGAGAACTATGCCACAAGTGTTCAGGATTTTTTCTCAAAGTGTAGTGGCTGCTGCTACCATGGAAAGACAGGACAGGGTGACCTGTGGAAAGTCAGGGTCTAGAGTTGGGGGTGTATATCTCTTTGAAATATTAAAAGGCAAGAAAGAATTAGGAAAATACTTAAAAGCAGCGTCCATTTGAACAATGTAAATGGGTTATAGCCTGCATCTCTTGTTCTTTTCAATGGTACTGATCATGGTTCATCTTATGCGTGTAACTCACCAGGCCACAGTACAACAGGTAATCAGTCAAACACTAATTTAGGTGTTGCTATGCAAGTATTTTATAATGTGTTAACATCTACAATCAATTGATTCTGAAAAAGGAGACTATTTTCCAGTTGTGGAAAGTCCCTAAGAAAGCAGGTGCCCAGGCTACTCTGAGGAAGAAGAAACTCCACCCTGAGATGATCCCCTGCCCTCACCATGGGCTTCCTGCCCTTTCTCTAGCCTTAGGATGCAGGACGGTCCTACCACCACAGCAAAGGAGGAGAAAAGAAATACAGAAACATATGCAGTTTATCCTACATCTTCCTGGGTCTTATGTTTGCTGATTCTGTCCTAATCACTAAAATTGGTTGGTAAGTCAAAATCAATACTCGGAGTGTTTCTATAGTCATTTGTCAATATGAACAGAGTGCCAAGAGAGAAGTCACCCCACGTGCGTGTGTGTGGCTGAGGTTGACCAAGGCACTGCTCTGCCTTTTTGTTTCAGCTCTTGTTCTGTAAATAAATCTTCTGTTAGCAGCTTAAGGCCACAGTTTCCCATTTTTGTCCTTTCTGATGGTGATTTTGCTGTTTCCAGTGTTCTCAATCATAGTTCTGAGAGGCTGTCTAGTGTTGTAAGCGCAAAAATGTTGTGATGGGCCTTAGAGGGAAAATAGATGTGTTATAAATGTCTTCAGAGCCATGAGCAATGGTGCTGATGAGTCAGCAGTATATTCCAAAGTAGGTATCTTCAAACGGAAATGCACCCGAAACAAGGTCATGGTTGGTAGAAGCAGTATGACCCTAGGCTCCTAACAGCCCACCCATGTATGTCTCCTAGGAACAGCATCACTGATTCAGTATTTGGGATAACTTTATAGAAAATAACCACCATAAGCGAAGAGAATATGAGAATGAATGTGTGCATGTGCCTGTATGTGTGTGCATGCTCACCCCTGGGTATCTACAGGGGTTGATTTCAGGACCTCCCTGAATAACAAAATCCATAGTTGTTCAGATGTCAGGTCCCTTATATAAAAGTACGTGTGTGTGTGATATATATATATATATATATATATATATATATATATGACCTATACACACATATATGATTTATACACATCCTCCTATATACTCTAAATATCTGTAGACTACTCATCTAATGCAATGTAAATGCTACATAAATAGTTATTACTCTATTACTTAGGGGGATGATGATCAGAGACTTTGCGAAGATTCGGTAGAGAGTCTTTTTTCCCAGTATTTTCAATTCTCCATGAGCCGAATCTGAGGATTAGGAAGTGGCAGATACACAGGACACGCTGTGCTCACACACGCCCTGGTTGTTCCAGAGAACCCTGAGACACCAGTTCACCCAGCATGGGCTCAAGGCAGGCCCACTGGGAAACTTCCAGGGGCTCTTTGCCAGCTCAGGACAAGGTCTGCCTGTGCCATCCCAGACCTCCAACGCCTGCCGTGCTCCTGGCCCTCGCAGGTCTGTGCCACCTCAGCTTTCTCAACCACAGGTGGCCTCTGAATGCGCCACCTTATCTTCCTTTCCACGCCTCATTCTTTCTGATTGTGAGGCTTCTGCCCACTTCCCAGCTTCATTTCACATTTACCTGCCCCTCGTCTCCCTCATGCCAGGCACCCTGGCCTTGTGCCAGCATTTCTGCCCTGCAGCCTTCCTCCAGCACCCTGGTGCCCTGCCCGGTACCAGTATCCTTGGATCCCCGCAGCCCGTTCATCCCCAAGCCTGACTTCACATTACTTTCTCCCCGGGAGTGTTATTTTGTCATCTCTTGGCTGGTGCAACTTTTACCTTCTCTACAACCCAATTCGCATACCACGTCCTCCCCTTCCCTCCCTTCTGAGTTCGGCTTGCATTGCTTCCCTCCCTCAATTGCCCTTGTAGCAACTGCAATTTTTATCAGCTTCAGTTATTTAATCAGTGCAGGGTTTCTCAATAATCTGTTCCATGGATCTACATAGCAGTCTAGGAAAGCCATAATAATGTTATCAAGCACATGATATAAAGTACCTAGGGTTACAAAGAAACTTGAATTTCAATATAATTGGATATCAAAATATTTTTTTAAATGTAGCATAGTAATAAAAGTGCTTCTTTATTACACAGCAAATAACAAGATCTAGTGGAATGTCTAATAACTACTGTAATTTTGAAGTAGCAATGAGTATAAATGATATTTTCAGAATCTTCCACAGTCATAATGGGATATAAAGATCTGGTGAACAAAGTCAAAGATATTGATACTACTACAGGATTTGTTGCCAATTTAGTAATGGAAGGAAATGGTAAACATTAGTTAAGGATTGCTAAAATAAAAAAATTGCATTGTAGCCAGGTTGGATTCCCTGGGTCCTTGCTGAATTCCATCCATGGATCCTGGATTAGAGAGTCCAGATTTATGTTTGAACTCTGCTATCTAATGTAGGCTCTGAAAGGACAGAGCTGTACCTGATTTGGCTGACCATGGTATTCCTATTTAGTATGCGGTAAATACTCAAAAAGCAGCTATGCAAGGGCATGATAGAAGAAAGGAGCTCCATTGAGTGACCTTTTAGGTACACAATTTAGAATAATAATGTCGCCTTCAGACGATCGTCCAAACTCACCTCACATAGGCCCATCTGCTTGGTCCTCCTCCTGTGACGTGCACTGTCTCATGACGTAGCGCTTCCTTCTGCCTGGCTTCTTGCTCAATCTGTCAGTTTAACTAACTCTCTCTTCATCCTACACTTTCGGTGGAAGACCTGCCAAGGGCCAGAGCTACATCTTACTGATCTCTCTGTATCTTCCTGTATCTAACGCTCTGGATCAATTTTTTTTTTTAACATAAGGAGCAGGACAAAGTTTTGTACTTGAAGGAATTTTTTAAGAATTGAAAGGAATTCCACTCTCTGATAGGCCAGGAGGTGCCATCTTTGCGGCCACTCATGTCCCGTGGACCTCAGGGTCTCTCTCACCCGTTTCTTTTACCTTCTGCTCTCTCTCAGTCCCTTCTCATTGGACCCACAGGTTAGTGCTCATTCGGCTGCCCATTCATGGACCGACTCAAAGCAAACCCCACGAGCATGAACAAGGATACAAATCTGATAAATCTTAATGTTTACCCTCTTTTTATCAGTCACTGAGAAACCAGGGACAGACCTGGTTTTGGAATGTGAGCAGGTATTAAAAGAATCCTATTCACTGCGCGCATCAGATCTGGGAAGAGAGTGTCTAATATTCATTCACGCAGGAGTTTCTATGGACTTCCGTGCCCAGAGTTTCTCTGCTCGAGATGTTGCTGCTGCAGGGGCCCAGACACATCAGAGGAATCTCTTACCCTCCTGTTCCTCTTGTCTCTGTTAAGCCTGCCAGAGGGCTGGACAATGCTGAATGTAACTTCCACGTGTTCTGTTTGTCCATGAGGTGGTTCAGCTAGTCCACTGGTGGGAAGGAGAAGTGGGAGGAAGAGAGAAGTAATTTGGTACCAAATGGATCACTCTTGGCCAGAGTACTGTGTTTGAGCATTGTGTCATTTTCAACTTAATGTTTTCTCATTAAAACAGTCATGTTTGTTTCATAGAAGTGCCACATAAAAACTCTCATATTCATTAATGCAAGAGTTTCCATGCACTACCCCGCACCTCTACGTGCATTTACAGTACCAGAAAGTCAACGAGCAGGGATCAGACCCTATCTGGTTCCACATTCTTTTAGCTCATATCCTGTTATGGGACTAGAATATTTTTTAAATATCAGAAAATGTTTCATATGTATTCTATGAAACATAGTTTCATTTTGTCCACATTAAACATTTTATAAATGGTATCAGATTATTTATAACCATCTACCTAGTGTACTTTGTGGGTGCTCAACTTTCTGTCCTGGAGATTTAGCTGTATTGATAAAGGCAATCTTTGTGTACTCACCCTAACGGCTGTATGGATGAACCACTATTTATCTGTTTCCTTGTAGATATGCATTTAGGTTTTTCAAATATCTCACCACTACAGGCAGAAAATATCCCTTTTTACATAGTTTCTGTGTACATTTTTGAGAATTTGTTAATAAATATAGCCTGGAATGGAATTTCTGTGTCCTAAGAATACACGCATTTTACACAGCATCAGACACAATCACTAAGATGTGTGTGTCATTTATATTCCCAGAAGCAATATGCAAAATGACACAATTTTGCAGCCTTGACAATATTTAATATTACAAAAATTTTGCTGATTTTAGAGGGTGGAAATGGTAGGCCACTGCAGTTTTCATTTGCATGTCTCTGTGAACTGTATCTACCATTAAGTGCTTTGATTTGTTAAGGACATTGTCATAGTCAGTCTGTCCAGCAGGCTTCTAAGTTAGGTGGGATGGCCATATTTTACAAATTAGTTACATCCACATAGCTCGCATTCAAGCCCAGGTCATTCTAGGCCCTAAACCTCTCTCCCTGGTCATATAGACACTTCTCTCTCCCCTGCTAATATGCAGGCAGCCATGTGTTATTAAAGATTGAAGCTCAGTGCATGAAACCATTAGTTGTTACTCAGAACTTCCGTCACTACCTCATCTAATTAGCAAACCTGTAAATCTAAGAGTGAGGCGTCTCTTTCCCCTAGCACCTAGCACAAGTTTGTACACATACTAGGGTCACAGTACGTGGTTTTTCATAGCAAAGATAATAATGGTGATAATAAAACCCTAATAGATTTCACATGGATTATAGGATTATATGCCTTAAATGCTCTCTATTTATGGAATTAAGCTTTACAAAGGTTAGAGTCATGGGAAGGCTGTTATTCCACATTCTCTTGGAGTCATCCTGGCTGGCTGGAATTTTCTCTGTCTCTCCCTGCTACGCCCTCCACCTCCGCACCCCCAGTTTGATGGAGCATGAGTTTTGTTTTGGTTTTTGCTCAGCTTTTTTTTTTTTTAAACCTTCAAGGATAAATACGTTTGGGATGTAGCTCATGAAGGAGTGATCTGTGGCCATTTCTGTTAGAGCTGAGGCCAACACCAGCTAGAGTTCTTTGGGGGAGGATGATTTTGTCAACAGCACTGACTCTTTTGTATTTCAAACTGGACACGTCTGCGGAGGGACCCAGCAAAGGAGTTTGTCTCTTTATCACTCAGAGCTATCTACAAGGCTGCCTTGCATGCAGAGATTTGGATGTGATTTAGGGCTGTGTCCTGCTTACTTGAATGAGGTCTGGGGAATCAGACTTCCCATAATACACTCCAGATTAGTCACTCCCTGAGCAGGTGAGCATTTGCCTTTGCAATTGTGCCTCACTAAATAATCTAGATAGATATAAAAACAGTGAATTCAGCTGCTTGTGAATAGTATGGATATTTGAGCTTTTGTGCAGTACCAATCCCCAGCAATATTTTTTTGTATTAAATACTATGAATCCACTTCACCTGTCAGCACTATTCAAAACACAAAATGCTACATGAATAGAAAGGATGTTCTAGGATCTTTCAGCTGATTACTGTTGCTGGGAAAACCACTTCCTGATAGCTTTGTGCTTGCCGTATGTGTCTCTCTTTGTATACAGCTTCCAGTGACAAGCAAATTCATAGCATGGTACTGGGGAGGAATTGGAAAAGTTTAGAAATGTTTAAAGAACACTGCTTAAAGTTAAAAAGGGGATGTCATCTAAAATAATGGTTAAGAGTCATGGATGCTTTCATGTGCAGGATTATAGCTACCGAAAGAAGAGCAGTGGAGCCGCATTTGCGTGGCGGCGGTGCAGACTTCAGGGCCATTTCCAGCCAGCATCTTATGGAACCTCACAACTGGATTATGCTTTTTTGGTGCCTGAGGAAATGACCATCTTCTGCTCCCTGTGAATACGGTGCCAATTATTGTTTCTCTAGTGCCAGCTCTGCTTAAAATTGCAATTTGACAAGACTGATGGGAGGGGACCGTGTGAACCCTCTTGGGATGTAGCTAGGAGTGAAATTGGAGCCAGGTAAGACAGGCTCATTGATCCACCAAGGATGAGGCATTCTTACCAACAGAGGCGAGATGAGTAAGTCTCTCTCACCCTGGCAACATCTGCGAAGGATCCACAGCAAATATGGCCTCAGCCCTAGCACCTGGCAAAGGGCTCCCGAAGTATGTGTGAAGCAGAAGTCACAGTGGTAACATCACATCAAGATCAGGACCTTGCAGGGGACAAGAGTCATCTTGGTAGAACTTCCGGAACAACTGTGGTTGCCAAGCAACCTAGGGCAAGGGTTGTCACCTCTTGGCCCTCCCCATGCCCCATCTGCAAGGTGAAGATGATGTATTTATCTCCTTAAAAAGGCTGTCAGTGGGGTGGGGGGCTTAAAAAAGAGGCTGTCAGCAGAGCTTGGTGGTGTGCTGCATGCCTGTGCCTCATTACAGCACCTTGCTTATACACTATTAAAGGCTTCAATAAATGTGTGGCACCCAGCGTCGTCTGGTTCTTCACATCATTGTCACTTGTTTTTAAATCCGCCAGCCCACTGATTCCCCACACGCTCATGTTCTAGAGGTTGACTGGTGATTTTTTTTACAAACAGGTGAAAACAATCCTATTGGCATGGGCTACTTTTTTAAAAAAACAAAAATATAAAACTAACCCTTCTTGTTTTCTGTAAGGCATGCTACTTTCATTAAATCTCATGAATCTGTCTCTGCCACAACCACTAATGTAAGGAAAGAGAAACTAAGGCTCAGATAAACGAGAATGGCTCATCTGAGGTCCCTGGTGAAAATGGATTAACAGCAACTACTCTTCCTTCCCGGGACTTTCCAACCTGTACTTGATCCTCGTGCAAGCTGCCAGTGAGGCGCAGAGTAGGAAACGGCAGAAATCATTTCAATCTCCGGAGTCCTTAGTCTGGTCTGAAACTCCATCCTGACTTTGTCTCTTATGTTCATAGCTTGACTCCGGGAAAGTTAGGGATAAACTGTCCCAAATTACAGTGGAGCACTGGAATAGTAGCAAGTGTCTTTAAATCGGGGGCCTTTCAGTCCATATTTAAGTTCCCCAGCAAACATGGAACACTCTCATTGCAGGGTCACTGGACACAGGGGAAGATTGTGACATCTTGGAGACAGTGAATTTTTTTCCCAATATTCATGATTGAACCTAAAGACTTCAATCATGGGTTGAGTTACACCCCAACCCTTGTTTTATTTATTTATTTTTATTTTGATACAAGATCTCACTAAGTTGCCCAAGCTGGGTTAGAACTTTCAAATCATCCTGGCTCGGTCTCCCAGAATGCTAAGATTACTGGCCTGCAACCCCATGCCCAGCAATTTTTAGGATAGCCCAAACTGTACTTGTCTAAATTTGTCTTCTGGCCCCATCATGAAGCCCCTCTCTCAGGAATATAGAAAAGATGTTTTTGTTTACGAAGAGCAAGCCCACCAAATGACTGTCTGCTCTTAGGACCAGATCTGGGGTTCATTTTTCCTGTTATCCTGGGCTCTCCTAGGATTGTACCCAAAGGTGACTCAGCACTGTGTATTTAGAGCAGCAAAGGAAAAAGAGCTGGGGCCTGGGTGGCTGTGCTGTGTAATCATTGAGAGGAGGGTGAAAACAAAACAGGAGTGAGAGATTCACAGAGATGAGCGACTTCCCCTTTCCCTGGGGCTAAAGCTGACTCACGCTGTGCCTTAGATCAGGAGCATCAAGTCAAAAGCCCTTGTGCTTAGGCTGAGATGCCAGGTGCCAGTCACTCTTCCTCCATATTTGTGCCACATTTGGAGCATTTGCCTGGTGATTCTTGTGAAAATTGAGACAAATATATTCCCAGCTTCCAGTCCCCTACCCTGTATACACAGACAGACAGCTCCAGGCCCTGCTCTGAGACTGCCCACCGCGGGCATCATCCTAGAATGGAAGATAAACTCTGCATGTTGGAGAGGCAGGGAGAATGGCAGTCCTTAGGCAGGGCAGGGTTGTGACCCATGGAATCCTGGCTTTGCAGAGCCCAACTGTCTGGGTGAATCCTCCCTTAAAGTTAATTTGCCCTAAAGACAACAAGGAATCCTATCACACCCTGAAAATTGTCTGTTTGCATTTATTTTTGAGTGCTTCCTGTGGGCCAGCCACTCTGCCATGTACTTTCTGTACATTACCCCTGGTTTGGAAACCATTTTTTTAAACAAAGCTGAGGCAGGAAATCACTCATGCTTAGGAGTTTGATACCAGCATGGTAAGACTCCATTTTAAAAAGTAATAAAGTCAAATAAAATTTTTAAAAAGTGTTTTAAGCTTGGGTATATGGTTTATCCCCATTATACTATAAGAAGGCAGATCCTTAACATTTAAATATTAAAATAAATAAATTACAACTTTGTAATTCTACTCCCAGGAGGTTTTCCTAAGGGAATAATCAAAGAGCTGTATGAAAATATTATATACAGGATAAATAGGTAGCCTTGTTTGTAACATAGAGTAATTGGAAAAAAACATGCTCATCAGTTGGAGAAATATGTGTTAGTATATATGTATGTATGTATCTGTAGGTGTATGTGTGTGTATATAAACATATAATGCACAAATATACTGATTTACATGTTTGAGTTCATATAACACTGTAGTTATGGTATGTAGAGGAATATTTAAAATATTAAGATATATCTAAAAAAAGGAGAGATTTATTAAATGTCATTTCTCTATTCAGTGGCATAGGGAATTAAATTCATGAGTGAAGATGTTATCTGTCTATTCCATAGGTTCAGGTATTTTTAAAAAATAATAAGCATGGTCCACACCCAGCAGCCTGCAGTCATCTGGGAACCATCTCTGAAGCCCGCAGCATCAGGAGTCTGCACTCAGAGACCCATAGCCATCAGCAAGCCTCAGTGAGGCCTGCTACCAGAGGAGCCACTCATGCAAGAAGCAACTAGGACTTGGCATCTGACTGATTTGGAGGGACACAGGAAAATGCCAGAACAAAAGAACAAAATGCAATCTCAAACTTCCAGCCCATCCAGATCTAGTATGGAAACACAGACATGGATGAATTTAGAAATCACATACATGAAATTTCTAAATGACATCAACAGAAGTAAAGAAACCACTCCAGGAATCTGTAAAGAAAATCATATTGAAATAATCTCTCAGGAAAACACAGAAATGATAAACATAATGAAAGAATTGGTGAGTACATCCAAAGAAGACATAGATAAAAAAAATAATAATAAGCATGTATTTATATGGTAACCATGTCTCCTCAGTAAGACTAGGCACTTGGAGAGAGGGAACAGCAGGCATTCTGCACACAATCTGTGCCACAGTGATGTGGCAGCCACCTGGTTACCACCTCTCATCAGGGAATTCACTAGTTGCCCAGGTATCTACATTTCTGACCCCCAGCTCCTTTGATTCTCTTCCTTTGCTTGATTTCCTATTTGCATTCAGGGGTTTTAGCACATCAAATGGTGATTAAAATATTAAAGCAGTCTTGGAAGTAAAAGAGTAAGTAACCTGGGTCAAACAAAGGACTTCGTGTGGCCATTATGCTCATTTTTGGAGCCCTGTAGTCTACAAGAAGGTGCCAGCCTTAGGATCAATATGTAACTTATTTTGCTGAAAGCAAGAGTCAACCAAAACTCTTACAAGTGAAGATGTGGGACTTCATGACTCTTTTTGCTGTCTTTCCTTCTCCAAGTACTTCAGTGTGCCTCAAGGACCAGAATACTTCAGCTCTCTGCAAAGCTTTCCACGATACACTGAGGTAGGTGGGACTACATGGATTAGGGTAGTTTTTTGCCTGAGTCACCTACAAGTCCACCACAAACAAGGGTGAAGATGTAGAACAAATGCCTTTTCTATACTTTAGTTTCCTTACCTCTGAGATGGGAACACTATTTCTCTTGAATGCATTAGTTCTAGGTTTTGTATATTAGCCAATGAGTCATGTCTGATTACTTAGTTGGATTTGTATCTGTTCAGTAAACATTCACTAAGTAATTAAGTCGTGTCATGGTCTCTACCAGGCTCGGGGAAATGAAAGAGAAATGAAAATCCAGCTCAAGTCCTAAGGCTTTTACAATCATGAAAATAGTTATTTATTTTCATATTCATTTATAGTTCTTTATTTTCTGAACTATTCTACCACATTACAGTCATCCTAAGGCTTGTTGTAAAGAATGTGTTTGTGCTACTAAAATATTGAAGTCTGTACATGCTTTTCAATTTTTGCAAATTTGAAGTGTTTAAATGCTATGCATATTCCATGGCTGTATCATTTTACCATTGTCACTTTCTCCTTTTTTCAGACTTATTGATATAAATCTACATATCATACAGTTAGCCTGATATATTTTCTTCAGTGATGAAAAAGGAGAGGAGTTAGATTTAGTCCAGGGAAATAATGTAGAATCCAAAGCTTTCTGTGCTGGTCTTGCATCTTTACTTGTTGTTTTGCATTTTTATGAATATCAAATTATTTAACTACAGATAATCCTTTTTGTGAATGTCAGGGAGATGGGCAAAAAACCAAAAAACATCAGAGCATATGATTGCATATGTACACAGTGCACTATGAGTATTGGGACAAGAAAAATAGTAAAGCAATCCATTTATCTAATGGAATTCTGTACAGAGTTCAACAATATGCTCTCAAAGATTACGGATGGAGACTAGTAGAGGGACCTGATTTATTTCATAGATAATAGAATTAATTGCAATTGTCTGCCACAAACACAAAAAGGATCATGAGGTGGTTGGTGGATTTCAAGGACAATGGCCTTGTCTCACCTAGTTCTTTTGCTTGGAGAGGATTGGAAGAGGCAGAGTCTGGAGATACTGTGACTGATGAAAGGGAAGGAGTATGCCAAGACCCAGGTCACCAGGAATTCCAGGCTAGGGGAGAAGACCGTTTTCCAGCCTACTCTAATGTGCCTCAAGACGGAGAAACACGCTTAATGATGACAGCTTGTAGAGTGACTTTTCTTTCTAGTCCATGAGCCATTTTAATCAAAATGTAGAGAACCCAGAAACATTAACCCACTCTGTTTGTTTGCTACTTTACCTTGTTCTCTTTCCTGTAAGACTGGCCCACTGTGGACGGTCGCTCTCTACCTCTGCCCTGCGTCTGGGAGGGAGCCAACCTGAAGAAGAGGAAACTGGGAAAAAGAACAAGAATTAAAGGGCTGAGCACCATTGGGTGCCTGATGGTGAGTGTGAGCAAGTGGCTATGTGTGGAGTGTGTGGCAGCACCTTGTGCAGTACTTGTAGAGCTAACATTACGAGGATGGGGATTTTCGTCTAGACCTGGGCAATCTCGGTTGGTAACCATTAGTTGTGTGTAGCCATTTCAGTGAATTGAAATGAACTAAAATTTAAGATTCAGTCTCTCCATTTCACTGACTGCATCTCAAGTGCCTGAGGGGCACATGTGGTGAATGGCTGCCATCTTGGATTAGGCTAGTACAGAATATCACCACCATCACAGAAGGTAAATGCTCCTTCCCAGTACAAATGCAATCGATGCTTTTGGATGGCTGAACGTGCAGGAGTTCAGACAGGTGCAGCAGCTAGAGAGTGGATGTCAGCCCCAGGGAAGCTGACACCAACCACACAGAAGTAAGGTTTTATGTATTTCCTTGGTCACTCAATAATGCTCCTCCTAACTCTCAAATATCTGTGTAAAACCTCAAAAAAAAAAAGTTGGTAAGAAGACTTCTGTTGTTTTACCCTGCAAGTTGTGTGAATGTATTTTAGGCACATTTATTCTTCTGCTGAGAAAGGTAATTTAATTGCACTGAGACAGAAAATTTAATTAATAGTGTTGTAATTTAGCAATCTATGTGTAAATTTTCCTACTTTAAAAACAGAGTGAAGCCCTCTGAGATCAGAGACCGTTCTCGACTCATATTTTTATATCTTCTTTAGCTTAGTTACTCAGCACATATTTATAGATTATTAATTGATACTAATCCATTACAGAACTAGCTGGATTATTAACAGTATGGATTTGCAATGACAAATTCTGCTTGTCAAGAAAAGGCCAAAAGGACCTTGAAGCTCACACCAGCACCAGCAATTTCCATTTTTCTCTTATCCCACTTACAATATTAAGCATCAGAAAAAAGATGTGTTTTGGTGTTTTTCAGAAGTTGATTCTGAGACTTTCAGAAAAATTCCTTTTCAGTTTTTGGAGGCAGGGGTGGGGGATAGTGTAGGAGGGTGTCAAGTTCCCCACTTTCCATACCCATCTTTGTAAAAGGTAAATGAAGATCCAGCTTACAGTGCTTTCACCAAACAGGAGTGGAATGAAATGGAGAAACTTAATGGATTTCTTTCTGCAAATAAAATGACAGATAAAATATCTATTTTGCTCACATATTTTTCATTCACAGACAGTTCATTTCAGTAAATATCTTACCACCTGCACTTGTCTATTTCCCAAGGTTTTTTGGGAAATTTCCAATAAGTTCAGTTGGACTCTCTAGTTGGTATTTACGAGGCTGTGCTTACAGGGAAATTGCATCAAGGATACTATCAGTGCGATGTTTTCTGTGTCTTTCTTGAACATATAGTTGGCAAGCCCTCAAAATCCTTATCAGGGCATAACTCAAAGATACATGTGGCCTGAACAGCTGGGTTAATATTTGCAAAGCACTCTTCTGCCCCCAGCCTTTCTCAACACCAGCAGAAAATGCCTAGTGGGGAACCCTTCTCCCAGAGTACGTCTCCAAAATAGAGGTAGCTACTCCCTGGAAGTGAGTTGGGAGGTTTCTAAGTCCCCCAAGCCAATGCTTCTCATCCTCAGTGCAGTTGACATTTGGGCCAGATAATTCTCCATCCTGGGGCATGCCATGCCCTGTATGTTTAGCAGCATCCCATGCTCCCATTTCTGAGATGCCAGTAGCAGGCTCCGCTCAGCCAGGATGAGCAAAAACACCTTCTGGAGGCAGCACTACCTCTGGTTGATGACCATTGTCTTAAATCATCACTGTGACGCACCCAGGTCAGAACAAAGTGCAGGTTTCCACTGAGTAACTTATGGCCTCAAGCTTCTGAGACATGTGCTACTTTGCCCAACTCATCACACACAAAAGGCCAATGGTATCCATGTGTTCTTACAATCTGCTGATGCTGATGTGAAGTTCTGACAATAAATCTCAGGTTGAGATGGCCAGAAATTTCTTATTAGGCTGAGAGAGGAAGTGTCATGACCTCAGTGTTCATATATCCTGGGAGGAACCCACTTTCAGTTCAGAATTACTTTGAAAACCATATTTGCTTGTCGAAGAACAAGGCTACAAAAGACCATAGTAAGGGCAGTGCCCCAAACTTTCAAGTTTCTGCTGACTTATTTCTTTTACAAACATTTCATACTTGTTGACTGATAGAACGAGTGACAGCTATGTACTGAGTCCTCTGGTAAGGCTGGAAATATAATAATGAGCTAAAATAACCGTGGTCTCTGCCATCATGGAACTTATAGAGCAGTTGGAAGATGGCACAGTGAACATGTAGCTACAAACTGAGATGACATACCTCAGAGGACCTAAGAGAGTGACAGTGAAGACATGTGACACGCATCATATTCCCTGGAGATGACACTTATCTGAAAGATCAATACCAGTCAGTTTGGTGACCAGAGGGAAGAGGATTTTAAACAAGTACAAAAGCTTGCAGGAGTGAAGGAATCAGATGACTGAGAGAATCTGGGACAAACCTGAAAAAGCAGGGAGTCAGGGCATCAGAACACAGGGAGAGACTGCAAGAGGAGCCCACATGTTCTGTGCAGTCCCACATAGGGAGCTGTCCGGTCCCCTGTCGATGACCAGTGCCAATGGCTTCAAACAGTGATGGGATGATCAAGTAGGAGTCTTGCTGAGATCTCCAGTTGCAGTGGGGAGGATGAATTCAGGGAGTTTGATGAAGTGAAGTAGGGAATGAATTTGGGTGGTTGTTCAGAGGGGGAAAGAAGATTGCCTAGGTGAGGAATGTCCAGTAAAGGAGAGAAGCAGACCAAGAAGTGTCACTTGCAAGGGAGACCTACAGAGAGTGGTGATTGACTAGTTATCATAATGGTTCCCCTTTTGGTGAGTGGACTGTCTTGCAGATCCAGTGTTTAATCTTCCATCTGTCATCTCTAGAAGGAATCTGAGAAGAAATTATGAAATTGTTCAGGATGCTCTTGAGCTTATACCACTGGATGGTGGGTGATGTCATTTGTCCAGAGAATGAATACTATGGGAGAAAAGTTTGTGCTAGAGAATTGTAAGCTTTGTAGGAGACAAAATGAGGTGATTTTAAAGTATCATAGGAAGAAAAGACCTGGTTTATGGCTCTGTGGGGGAGGGGCTTTCTCAAGGACAAGAGGACAAGGAGGAGTGGCCATGTGTAGAAGCTCCCACAGTAGCTTAGTGCCTAACATAAAATGCAAACAACCATGTAGCAGAGACTGATTATTTTTAGCAAATAACAACAGAAATATATATTAAAATGATGATCGTGAACCACGACCTCCTCCTTTTCCTCATCTCTGGAAGACCCTTGATTCCAGAAGGAATCTTGGGCACTGATTTCTGCATGGATCCCTGGTAAGAAAAGGACATTTACAGCATTAGGAATGTTCTATCCATTGTGGACAAAAACGAGGCACGTATGACACTGTGTCCCAGCCAGGACATCTGTAGGGGATAGTCTCCTTTTCTTCACCTTGCATCTGCTTGGTATCTTAATCCCAAATTGGGGGAGCGAAACTCTGGCAAACTTTAAGGATATAATTTGCTCCCTATTACAGTATTTCTTCCCCTACAGGAGAGACCAAGTGTTTGTCATTTACGAGTGTCATGTCATTACATTCCATATTGCAGTGTAATGATGTGAAATGATTAAATGACAAAATGCCAGCTCACTGCCAAAAATTTAAAGTGGCATACTTTTATTTGTAGATTGGAAAGCTATTATTAATTCTTATATTGACTTTGCCAGATGAAATAAGGCAAGCAGACTGCTGCGTACAGAAATGGGTGACATGAGGTGAGGCGCCCAACTCCAATTCCAATGGAAATAGAAGGATTACTCCAGTCCTGGAGCCTTCTTCAGGTTAGATGTCCAGGGCCACTGTATTAGTTTGGAACAGTCTGTCGCCTGGTGAATGTGGAGTGGCAGGCATCGAAATACAATCTGACTGGAGTTTTTATTGAGAAGAAAAATGGGAATTGAGAACAGGTAGCTAAGAAAATAAAGTGACCTAAACTCTTTTCACTGCCTCTTCCTTCACTGCTTTTGTCCCAGCATTTACAGGGAGATTGAATTTTGTTCTCTTTTTTTTGCCTTTTAAGGAAACAAAAGCTGTTTCATTTACATCACCAAATTACCAAAAGAATCCGCAGTTGGTGCAATCTTTTTTCTCTCCTTGGGTTATAAAATCTCATGTGGAGATCTTTGAAAGGGTTAAAAGTTACATTGTCAGTACTATGTGTTTTTTAAGCTTTTAAAGATCAGACCTGTATGATCTCAAGATTTTGAGAATTTGTGAAGAAACCTGTTCCCATCTGCCCTTTCTTCCTGCCATTGGTGGCTTCCCTGATTTCAATAAAAATTTCCTTGCAATCATATGGACTGACTTTCTCCTGTTGCTTCCTTTTTTTCCTTCTCTCCTTTGAGCAGTTTTATTCTCTTGTTTGTGGGGACAAGAGAAAAGTATTATGTCTTTTTTCTGCTGGGTGATCTATTTAAGAAACAGCCTTGCCTTTGGGATTCTCAACCCTGAAACTCAGAATCTCAACTTGGTTTGGTTGTTTTTTTTAAAACTTTCCTTTTAAGCTTTACCCTTTAATAAGCCCTAATATTTTATCACCATTTGATTACATTATCATTATTATTATTATATTACTATTATTACTGCTTTTGTTCAGAACTTTTTTGGGGAGGAACTAGTGATTAAACCCAAAAATTATGCACTGAGCTATATTCACAGCCCTTTTAAATATTTTCTTTTATTTTTGAGACAAAATCTCACTAAATTTTTAAGTTGCTCACACAGGATTTGCAGTTAGGATACTTTTCCCTCAGTCTCCCAGAGTGTTGGAATTACGGGCACATGCCACCACATCTGGCTTCTAGAATATTCTTTTGTTGTAAACCACTCCTGGTTGAAAGTTGATAAATGGGAAGAAAGCATAATCAAGGTACATAATATTGCTTTATTGTTTATTACATGTAAACACTTCCAAGGCCACAAACCTGTGCCTTAATCATTTGAAAACAGGAAAGCACAAACACTGACTTCTAGATTTATTGCCAAGAGCTGCATGCTTGCCAGGATGGCCAGTAACCCTTGCATTTGCTCTGATGCAGAGGTATGTTGATTTGCTCTTGGTGTGTTTGCGGGGACACGAAGGACTGACTCTTTGTGGAAAGGGACTCAAAAATGGATAACTACTCCGATGAAAAAACTGTCAAGAGCTCATTTGGCCTGTGGGAAATGCTTCATGCCACAGCTAGAAAGATAGCACTGTTGAACAGGCCCCTCTGGAAGAAATCACTTGCCATTCTATCTGGGTTTTCAACAAATCCCAGTGTCATTGCTCAGGCCTTTCTCAGTCTTCATCAGAAGTACAAACTGGCCAAAAAGCTTGTGTCTGCATTGCTGCAACCAGGAAATGCTACTCTGTTTGAATTGTTTTTTTCCATGACTTCTTTTTGAATCTTTCAATTTTACATCTCTTTGGCGCTAGCTCTTGTTTGGCAGGTAGTGAGAACTAAAGGTTCTCTTGGAAGACAATACGCTGAAAAGCACTGAAGGATTTTTCTTTATCTATAAATGGCTTTGTCATTCTGTCCTAAATCATAAATGCAAAAAATAGCTGCCAAGAACAGCTCAAATGGCTGCATCAAGGACCTTGAAAAAAATAGGCCTTCTCCACCCACATCTGCAAAGGAGATCATATGATATCTGTCTGACCGGCACAAACAGAGCACTGGGTTAATCTATGACCTTTGTCATATTGTTATGGCATGTGGATATGATTTGTTTTCATAAGTCAGTTCTGCTTTTCAATCAGCCATTCACCTTCCCTGAAATCAAGGTTTCTCTTTAATGACGTTTGTTCGTTTGTTCACTTTCTCAGTCACTTAACTCACCTTTACATGCTCATCTGAGTGTTCGGGGCAAGCAGTGGACATCATTCAGCGGGTCGCGAGTCTTAGATTCTAGGAAGAACAGCAGAGAGAAAACAAGTAAATAAGAAGAAAACTTCCGGTGTAGAACAGTGCTATGAGGGGATAAGCCACAAGGCAGTGTGATTGAGACTTAGTTAAGAGCAGGTAAAAATTCACAGTGTCACCACAGAGGGCTTCCAACAGGAGGTGACATTTGAGTGAAGAATGAATGTTGGCACATCAATCATCTTATAATCAAGAAAGCACATTTTGAGACATAGTGGTGCAGGTAAGATTCTGTCATCAGGAACCACCTTTGGAGGTGCAGTCTAGCAGAACAAGATGGCACTGAACTACAAGGAAAATAAGGATTGAGGTCAGAGAAGTCAACGGGGAAAGATTTTCAAGCCCAGAATGCAACCCCAGGCTTGTCTGCCCCTTTCTCTTGTTTGATATTTTGCTTTTGGAGAAAGTCACATGTATTGCTCTACTTTCAAGACAGTACTACATACCACTGCGATGTAAGCTATGGTGTTCTGGGGCATAACTAGGTTGCTAAATGTTGACTGATGTGTAAGATTTACCTTTGCTTTACTGTGGGACCCATATATTCTTATGGCAAGGACTGCCTGCTGCAACAAAAGAGCATAAAGAATGTCCACTGTGGAGTGAAGCAGAGTAGAAGTTACACTGAGAGCAGGAGATTTCCCCTGCCTAGAGCTGTCACAGCCATCTTGAAATCAAGACCGGGTAAGGAAACCATCTCAGAGGTTCTGACCCCAGCACTAGATGTCCTTGAATGAATGAACCAAAGCTCCCTCCTCCAGATTTCTTTTTGTGTGAGAAGAAGGAAAAATCCAACTTGTTAAAAAATAATGTAGTAAGTAATAGGCTTAGAACAGAGTTAAGCTTGCCAAAGAAGAGCAAGTTTTTACGGAAAATGTGAGGATTTCATCTCATGGGGTTTTAAGAGAACTCAGTCGGGGCAGTGAACAGCTTTACTCATGAGTGGCCCAGTGCAAACAAGGCCAGGGGATTGAATAATGATGACTTTGAAGAATGATAATACCAGACAGGGATCAAGTGATAATTATTACTATGTATTTTAACATGCCTTTGAGTTCTTTATTCTCAAGAATTCGACCAATCTTCCAGTAATCTAAAGAGTTTTTTTTTTTAATTGTAAGAGCCACTGATATAGCCAGTGAGGAGAGGAAATACCCTTCTCAAGCAGCAATTTTTTAACTGTTGTCTGGCATAGTGACACTCATTATTGATTTCCAAGATTCTGCCATTTAAAACCTCAGTCCAGACACAAAAGTGAGCATTATTCTACCTGTTTCAGCCTGCTCATTCCCACATGGCATTAGCTTCTCATCCTGGCTTAGATTTCCTGGCTACATTAGGGACACATGCTTCTTAGGGTCCAACTCCTACTTTCCAAATCCCCATTTGCCTTGAAGAGCTCAGAGTTGATTGTGAAACACACAAAACTTGGCCAAAGGCTGAGCTTTTCATTTCCATGTGGGTGAGGGAATACAAGTGGCAGACAGCTTTGTTCAAGTTAAATTTTGTGAAGAAATTCACCAGATAAAAGAGATGACATGGGGATTTTATGGTTGAAACAAAGGGTGGTTCCAGTGTCCCATGGCTCCATGTCTCCTGCCTCACTTGTCATCTCTGGGGACAGCACACTCAGGATGGAGATGTACCCAGTTAAGGGGGTTTTAAGAGAGGGGAATGAAGATGCTCAGACACCTCCAACAAGGGGAGTTATGGAAACACACAGAAATATGCCCTGGTGGAGAAGGCATCCGTCTCCAATGTAGATTAAGTGCTATTTGTTGAAAGTCAAGGCTTTTAATATTCCTTATCTCCACTTAATTCTCACTGGAGGACAATGATTCAGAGATGGAATTTGGAGTGAAACGGGCAATGTTCAAAGCATAGCTCTATCACGTACCAACTGCGCTGTATTAGGCAGTTTGTGCAATGTTTTTGACCATTAGCATTCTGTCTTTAGGATGAGGATAATCACTCAGAAAGTTTAAATCATTTGTGCAACATCACCTGTAAGTAGAGAACCTTGCTAAATCTTGTCTTCTGACTCTAAATCTAGTACTCTTTCTTCTAAGAACCCTTGGCTGTAAATTCACAAATGATGTGAAATTTTAGGTTAAAAAAAATGAGAAATGACCAAAATAAGGGAGGAAGGAAGGAAGAGGGGAAGAAAAGAGGGAAAGGAAGGAAGGAAAAAAGAAGAGCGTGAGAAAAGAAGGAAGGAGAGAAAGAAGGGGAATAAAAATAGCAATTCAGCAGCTACAGATATCTAAATGTCACTTGAAGGGAAAATAATCAAGCATTGGTGTGAAATTTTACCATGAGCTGTTTATTGGATTAAAGTAATATTCTCTTTTTTTCCCAAAAGAATGACTTTTTAAAAAGTTTTGGCAAATTTTTTAATTGCCAACAAGAAAGTACTGAGAAATCAAATGATTTACCATAGAATGGATATGGGGGTAGCAAGGGGTTTCAATATTTCCAAAATAAGTGATTAAAATGATGTACTATATCTTTGATTTGACTTCTGGACAGAGTTCACTGGGAAAGTCTCCACTGCCAAATGGATGATGTTAAGGCAAACACATCCCAGGCATGTGCTTGCTATGTGCCTGGGTGGGGCAGTCAGGACAGCTAATAAAGCTAATGCTCACAATGCTTTGCTGTGAGTTAATCAAATTAATTACATTGGAGAGGTAAGTCTTGAAGACAAAAGGCACATTAGAAATTGATAAGACTGGTGGGGTTACAAGACAACAAGTTCAGGAAATAAGCTACAGAAAACTAGGATCCAGGAGTCTGAATTATGTCTGAGGCTACTATACCAAAATGCCACATGCTAGGTAATTTATAAGGGTCAGGCATTTATTAGACCCTGGTTTCTGAGGCTGGAAAGTCCAAGATTAAGGGATCAGCATGTGGCCAAAGCCTTCTTGTTGCATTGTAGAAGGCGAGAGATGAGAGGGCAGGAGATCAAACTCCCAGGCTTATGCCCTTCTACATTTGGCATGAGTGTATTCATGAAGCTGGCACCCACATGACCTAAACACCGCTTGTTCTGCCCCACCTCCCAACACTGTTGTACTGGGGTTTAAGTTTCCAAAGCCTGCTTTTGGGGAGATACCTTCAAGCCATAGCACTAGCCAAGATAGAAGACCACAAGCTTTACATTTCCCTGTTCTTAACTGCACAGAGAGCTTGGAACTCTGCTCTTGCCCACAAACCTTACCTGACCTCAATCACTCACATCTAACCTCCTCTCCAGGACAAAGCTGTGAGTATCACCAAAATAAACCTATTCCTGCTCTACTAGTTTTCCTACATCAAAGAGCCTAAGTAAAATGGGATGAGATCATCCAATCCCTCCTTCACCAGGACTACAGCCAAAGGACAGTCACTTAGCAAAATCTTTACCAAAGAATGAAATTGGCATTGATTATCTTGCATTATCAACTTTCATTCAAAAGGGGCATGGCTCACTTCACTTTTGTAAGTAATTTTAATGAACTCTATGCCTCCACATACTAGAGTCTTACTTTCCAAAATTTATTTTGAAAGAGATAGGTCTCAAGCAAGTAATTTTCATTTATTACTATTATTACATTCCTATATATTTGATAACAATAGAAGCACATTTTTATTGGAAGAAATGTTACATTAAGATTGAATCTCACATTTGGCTGACTTCGGTGGGTTGACCAAAAATAGCAATTGGCTTATGTATCTTTCCATTTTTAGGGAAGGTGAAGATATGGATTTAGACACTTGATTTTCTTAGCTTAGGGAGCGCTGTAGGGTAGACTGCGTTGGCCCTGAGGGACTCTTTGCTATTGGCAGCCCTGGGCAGGGTGAGATTTTTAAAATTCATTTCTGATATCCAGTTGACATGGATTTTTTAAAAAGTGTTTAAAATTGCACTGGTCGCTACTTCAGCCCTCAAAGAATTCCACTCTCACTGGTTTCTGGTTCTTACTCCGCCTCCTCTGGTTTCTCTAACTTCACACTGAGTCCATTTTCGAACTTGGATGTTTGGAGACCAGAAGGAAATACAGGAGAAATCTGGGGACAGGGAAATCCAGGCGTGGGTGCAGAGCTCTGGGGCCAGCTACACACACACTGACGTCCTTCACACCAGCAGCCCCTGGGACAGAAGAGGAACCAATAATTACATAGTACAATGGTCCTGTGAAAGGGAGGGAAGTGTGCTTGTGGAGGGGTAATGTACAGGAGGAAACATGGTTGCGTAATACACTCGGTCGGGTCACATAAAGCTCCGCTTAGGTCAGGACTGATGCAAGCCAATGCTGTGTTTTCCATTTGCAGCTTCCTTCCTGGAGGAGCCGGAATCCTTGTAAGAGGGAGATGAGGAAGGGACAGTGTTTCTTCTTCCAACCTGGCTTTTGACACCTAAGAGGAAGTAGGTAGGACTAAATGGCTCCTAGAAGCTAAAAGTCCGTGCCCCATATTGTAAAAGTGCTTCGCCAGGCTTCAGAATGTGTCATTAGGCTAACAACTGAGCTGTCACAGTAATAGTTGGAAAAATAACACGTCTTTGTTTTAAACAAAAAACACCGCAAGGGTACAGTGAGAATTTTGCTGGCTGAGGAGCTTGTAAAGGTGGAGTTTTGCCTCACAAGCCTGAAATGTATGAGTTATATGAACTTAGGCACACAGCTCAGGGTCTCTGAGTCTTTCTCACGCATCTGTGAAAGGGGAATTAGGGTAGTGGACTTGCTTGCATTAGAGGGTCCTTATAAGGATCGAGTTAATTCAGGCATAAGACAATCTTGTGAATTAAAAGCATCACACTAACAAAAGCTATCATTATCACCAGCTTCTATTTTATCTAGTTTCCATTCCTGGAATTCCTCAGAGAGGAGGAAAACAGTAGAACAGAAATACGTATCATCCTCACAAAGGAAAGACAGAAATGCCTCCCTGTACCTGTCGTCCCTAATAGCAGAGCAAAATTAGGGAAAAAGCCCGGTTTTAGGGGTCAGTGAGTATGACGACTGCTCAGCACATGTGGATGCCATTACAGCTGAAGTGGCTGTCAATGGATGATGGTGTTCTTAACTTCAAGGGCAAATCGTCTGTGTATAACGGGAAACATTTATGATACGGAACTATAACTCATGGCCAGATATTGCCAGCAGAATGTGGATGGGACCCTAACTAATATCGATACACAGAAAAAGTCTTTTGTGAGGTTGGAAATGTACAATAAAGTACTATGAATACTTCATGGGTGCATATAGGTGCACACATACAAGCAAATATATTTGCAGATGTGTATAGTATATTAAAATATATGTATATGTAGGTCACACACATATGTGGACATGTTTATATTTGGATTGATAAATGGGGATCAGCCCTACATGCAGCTTCTCTAGAGGGAGATTCAGTGGAATGATCTTCATATTTCAATGAGGAACCTTTAAATAACTATTAAAACTCAGTGGTCTGACTCCCACCTTACTAACCAATCTGACACTATCTAACCATAGATTTTGCTCAACTCATTTAACAATTCCAGTTGGAACCAAAAAAAGTAGCATTAAAGTGTTATTAGTATTTCCATGTGACTAGTTGATCTTTTAATGAGAAGAGGAGGGAGAGAAGAGTTATATTTCAAGGGAGTTTTTGTCTAAATAAACCAAAAGAACTTACTGTGAGACGGTTAACACCTTTCAGCTCCGTGTGTAAATGAAGCACAGCCTTGGTTAGTATGTGAAGTTGTGAGGCCTGTGGGAAACCAGTGTGAAGATGAACCTGCTACTTTTCAAAAAAGTGTGTATGGATCATCCTGGGGTCAACTAAGAGTTCTTTTAGTTGCTGGTGCAGGCATGGTGGATCATGTCAAGGTCACTTGCCCTCCACTGATGGAATATTTCCCATCCAAGAACCCAAACCCTTTTCTTTATGAATTAACCCACCACTGTGTTGCATGGGAAGGCAGTTGGCACCCAACAGCTCTTATGTACTACATCCCGGAGCCACAGAGACAGCGGCGAGCAAAAAGACAGAATGAAACAATCGACTTCAGAGATGTTCTTCAGACTGTCTGGATCAGAGCAGGACTCTGTGCCTGCGAAGTATTCATGGCAGCCCAAAGTATCCAGAACAGGAGCTGGAGAACTTGAAATGAGATTTGTGTCCTCACCTGCTGGCGCATTCACTGCCAGAATTTCTACTGTACAGTAGAAATGGTTGTGGGCGGGAAGAGAAGGAAGGGGCAGGTGAAGCCCTTGCAGCTCTCCTGCCTCTCCTCCCTCCTCTCCACCTCCTCCTCTGCTCTGCTGCCTGTTGCTGCCCGACAGGTCTGCACTCGGGACACCTTGTACGTGTGAGGCTCTTGCTGGAACCGCTCTTCCCCTCAGTCTGTGCGTGACTTGAATGCTCACGTATTCAAATCTCCGCTGAAATGTCACCTCTGCCAAGGCTGTCTGACCCTCCCATCTGGAATGGCAACTGGATCCCTGTCATCCCATTTTTTTTTCTCTCTATAGCATTTGTCACAACCCGGTGTGATGATTGATTGATGTTTCTGCCTCCCGGTGCCAGCTCTAGAACATAAACTCTGCGAAGGGAAAGATTCTCCTGTGTCCCCAGAGCACTGCATCTCCACAGCGTAACAGAGCATCTTGTGTCAACGACAGCAACAACAACAGCAATGGAAACTCCCCTCCGTACAGCAGGTGTGTCTGAACGAAACAGCGCTTTGGCTTTTGCTCCTGTACCAAGCCTGTAATATTTCTCAAATATGAGAAGGAAAATCTATATCACAGTATTAAAGCCATGCAATAATAATTTGGGGCTGATATTGAAGTTTTACCAAGTAAGTCTATTCCTTTGCTAGATGCAATAGCTTGAGGTTTCGTGGTTACAGGGTGACTGGTACCTTTCCAGTTGGAGTGACATCCAAAGTATTTAATGGATGATTGAGCATGGGAAATCTTGGCTGCTTCAGAATTTTCCCTTCAGACTTAGGGAACTCTGGGGGCTTGGCAAGAAGTTAGGGCAAAGAAGGGCACTTGGGGAACTCCGGAGAGTTGCCATTTACCAACCCTTATGGATGTGTTCCAGCACCACTGTTGAATGTCTCTCCTGTCTGGAGTTCAGAAAGAAGGAGGAGGAAAGAACCAGGTGGGGTCATTTTACAGTAGGACTGTAGGCTTTCTGTCTGGGAGAACGTACTTCTTAGAGACTAATTCTCAAGTCTCACTGGGCAAAAGCAAGCCACATAACCCCTGCTAATTGCAGAGGAGCAAGGGATTGAGTTTTCTATGTCTAAGCCAGGGAGGCAAGAGAGAAAGGAGTTGTAAATAGCTTTCAGAAAGCCAGTTCCCAGCTTCTGCTTTAGCTTACCATTATGGCTTGGGAAGGGCACGATAAAAGGGCAATTCATCTATCCTAGAGGTGGACAAATTGAGAATAAGGATCTCAGAAAGTAAAAAGCCCAACTTAAAGTAATGCATTATATTTTGAACACTGAATGTTTGACAATACATTTCACGGCTCATTTCCTGCTACTTGTGAATGCTAGTAAACACTCAGAGACCAAATTCACATTTTTCATGTCAAACATCCTTACAATTCTCCCTCTTCCAGCATGTCAACAGTTAAACAGATCCCTCTGAGGATGGGCTGTTCACACTAAAATCTTCTGTGATGCTAAACCTTCATCTGTCTTAAAATTTCTATTGTTTTTCCACTAACAGGTTCTTCCAGAAATATTTTAGAGAGCACATTCATTTTCATGGCTGACAATAAATTGCATAATCAGAGGTACTCCGGCCAATGCTGAAATGCTCTTCCCAGTCCAAATTTAAGATTATCGTGGAGATTACTCATTGCCATTTTTCTAGCTAATTCAGTGCCATTATTTTTCTCTGGTGTAGGCAGAATTTACCTTTCCCCGAAATGAGCTCATCTCATGATATGAGAGGAGGAGAGACAATGATTAAGTCAGCATCACTGAAGTCCACGCTTCTACAGCCAGGCTTGGAATTCTGGGGTTATCAAAACTTCCACGAGAAGGGCAAGTCCATTTTTTAACAGGGTTAAGTGACTTTGCAAATGGTGGACTTCTTTATTTATTGTTTTTATTTAAAGAGAAACAAAAGCATGTAAAGGGTAGAGATAATACAGAATTCCAAAAAAAAAGATAAACAATAAGAAATCATTAGTTAATAAATTACATATTGTCCTCTTAGAAATCGTTGTTCAAGTTACAAAACAAAAGCATACGAAGTAGATGGTCAAACAGTGCATGAATCTCTACATGTATTTCTATCCTTTCTGTATTAGAGGGAAAAACAAAACTTAGCAAGACAAAACAAAACAAATTCCTATAAAAACATGAAACCAAAAAGTCACACAAAACCACAGTACAAGGTGATCTACAATGATTACTGTGTTGTTTCTTATTATCTTCAATAGAATTGTCCATATCATCAGGCATAATTGAATATAGCAGTATAATTGAGTATAGCAATAAATAACAATATTAGTAAAAATAAAACATTGTAGATAGTATAAAACTTCAAAGGCAGGTAATAATCAAACCATAGTGGATATTCTACTGGATCTTGTCATCTTCACTGTGGTTGCCTGTACTCTCAGACTTAATACTATCAATCATAACAGCTTTGTATAAAATCTATTAATACAAAACAGCGATCCAACAAACCAGATTCGATTACAATCAATCATGGTAAAACTGTGTAGGTTTTACAGAGCTTTAGATTAAGTTAACAGGAAATGAAGAATGATTACAGTATTATATCCTGTTACTTTGGGGATTACTGTCTGTGCCCTCAAATCTAGTACAGGTAGAATGACTGGAACAGAATATAATATATCTAAGCAGAGTAGTGTGAATAATGTGGGTTTTAAATCCTGGTGCACTATTAACAATATAGCGTATCAAGGCCATCTATGTTAGAGTTTCTAGTTATCCTTCTCTGCCTCATTTCTGCTATGCTATTTTTCTTGCCTTTGTTTGTCTAGTTTTCTCCTTCATTCTACTGCCTGCCCCACTCATTGAGGCCTTTCTGCCACTGTTCCTAAAATCCTGGTACTTTTTTTTCTCTCTTTAGAATGTCCTTCAGTATTCTCTGTAGGGTTGGATTGGTGGTCACAAACTCCCCTAGTTCCTCTTTGTCATGGAAGCATCTTGTTTCTCCATTAATTTCTAGTGACAGTTTCGCAGAGTATATCAATCTGGGCTGTAGGTTATTTTCTTTCAGGGCTTGGAAGACTTCACTCCAAGCTCTTCTTGATCTGATGGTCTGTGTCGAGAAGTCAGCTGTGATCCTGATGGGCTTACCTTCATAGGTAATCTGTTTCTTTTCTCTGACAGCTTTTAATATTTTGTTTTTATATTGAATTTCTAGTATCTTGATTATCGTATGCCTGGGTGTAGATCTGTTTTGGTTGTAGGTGGCTGGAGTTCTGTATGTCTTACAGAACTGAATGTCATTTTCTTTTCCCATGCTTGGGAAGTTTTCCTTAATTATTTCCATGAATAGCCTTTGTAATTTGCCTGTATGTATTCCTGCTTCTTCATTCACATTTCTTATTCTTAAACTGTAGATTCTCTTGTCATCTTCTAGCCTTTGTATTGTTACTGCCTGTTTCCTTGTTATTTTCAAGAGATCTTTCCTTTCATGATCACACATTGCAAACTTGTCTTCAAGATTTGACAGTTTATCCTTAGTTTCTTCTAAGGCATTTTGCCAGCTTTCAACTGAGTTTTTAATTTCCTGGTAGTCTCTTTGAATCTGCTTCATGTATTCTATATTTTCTTTATATTCTTTATCGAATGTTTCTCTCCTTTTTTTGTGCTCCTCCCTTCTTCCATCTGTATCATCCTGAGAGATGCTTCCTGAGAGCATATCTTTTATTACTCTACTCATATCTTGCTTAACCTGATTTAATATTTCAGTTTTGAGCTCGTCTACAAGGTCCCGAAGATATCTCTTAATGTCCATTGAAGCCATGTCTGATGTGTGTTTGCTGCCTTCAGTCTCCCTTGTTTTTCCTTCTCCTGGATCAGTGCTCTCAGGGTTCTGGGCTGGAGGCCTCTTCCTGCTTCTCTCTCCTGTCATGGTCCTGGCTTCCTCCACACAAGTTACAGTGCAGGTCCCAGCCCCCTTCCCTGTTAGCCATGTTTCCTCTTAAGCTCCCTGGCAAGGGACCTCTGCCCTCTCCTGCCTGCTCTGGTCACTGAGGTATAAGCAGTGGCTGTATTTGCCTGCTCCTCCCCACCAGGCCAGCCAAACTTCAGGTGCCTTCACCTGGTTAGTGCCTGTTAGGTGCAGGGAATAGATTTGGGATGGCTCACTGGGTCCTGGCCAGGGGCGCAGCCCAGTCCAAGCAAATCTCACTAATCTGCTCTGGGGAGGGAGCAACCAACTGAAGTCACTGTCGCTCCCAGTTCAGGCTCCTCCTGCTCGAGTCCAACATGTCGCCCACCTGGTCGCGCCCTTCCCATGTGGGGGAGTCTCACTTCCAGCACTGACTGTGGATCAGTGAATGTTCCTCCACTGGCTCCGCTCTCCGTTGGGCTGACCAACCCCCGACTTTAGCATTGCCATTCTTCCTGTGAGTGGCGGTGGGAACGAGTTTGGGCGGCTCTGCCAGCCAGTGCGGATTCAAGCTGGCGCAAACTTGGCGGGTCACTGTGAAAATGCTGTGTCCTGTAATTTTTAGCTGTTTCAGTTGTAGTCCTGAAGTATTTGATGAGCTTTATTATGTTTTAATTTCTTCCTGTGTCAAGAGGATCCATCTCCCTCTGTCTGGGTCTCTCCAGGGGGTTTTATTCTGACACATGAGTTGTTTTTCCCAGGAGGCTTTGTATTTTGTTGCTCACTGATTGGCCATCTTATCTTCTCGACCACAAATGGTGGACTTCTTTAAAAATGTGATTTTTGTCATTTATCTATTTATTTTGTACTGGAGCTTGAACCCAGGATCTTTGCATGAGTTACATCCTTGGTTCTTCCTTTTCCTTTCTTTTCCTTTCCTTTCCTTTCCTTTCCTTTCCTTTCCTTTCCTTTCCCTTCCTTTCCTCTCTCTCTCTCTCTCTCTCCCTCTCTCTTTCTTTCTCTCTCTCTTTCTTTCTTTCTTTCTTTCTTTCTTTCTTTCTTTCTTTCTTTCTCTTTCTCTCTTTCTCTTTCACTCTTTCTTTCTCTTTTGCTCTCTTTCTTTCTTTTGTTCTTTCTTTCTTTCTTTTTCTTTCTCTCTCTTTCTTTCTTCAAATTTTGAGGCAGGGTCTCACTAAGTTGCTAAGTCACTATGGCTGGCCTTGAAACGTTGATCCTCCTGCCTCAGCTTCTTTGATTCCAATTCCTCAGCACCCTCTTCAGCCTATTTTTGACCCAAATCTCCCTGACTACCCAGGTGACAGTTTTGGTGACCCATCCTTTTACAGATTTTCTCTGTCCCCAAGGCTGAGTATGGACCCTCATCTAAACCTTCTAGCTCTCCACTGTCATTCCTAAAATCCCACCAGTAAGCATCACTACACATGTGCAATGTTATCTAATGGAAACACAAACCAAGCCACATCTGCAATTTGAAATGTCAAGTAGCCATATTTTACAAAGTGTGAAGAAGCAGGAGAAATTAACTTGAATACCACATCTCGTTTAACTGAATACAGTCAGCCCTTCAGAGCTCAGACCTTCTGCATTCTCAGAATCAATGGACCAAGGATTTAAAATATTCAGAGGGGGGAAAAATCACATCTTTACCAAACACATGCAGGCTTTTTATTTATCATTTTCCCCTAAACAATACAGCATAACAATATTAGCTATTTACAATAGATGTTATGAATGTAAAGCTGATGTGAAGTACATAAGAAGATGTACATAGGTTTTAGGTAAACATGACACCTCGTTACATCTTTGGGTTTCAGTATGTGCAGGGGAACCCTAGAACCAATTCCCCTTGAATGCTGAGGGATAACTGTGCATCCAAAGTAATATCAGTCTGACAAACAATCAATATGACAAATACTAACAGGATACTTTATGTCCCTTTTGTAATTCCAGGAAGTGTTGTATACTTTCAGCCTCTCTGCATTTGGTACCCCGGGCACATCGAAGTGCTGAATTGCTATATGCGGCTACCGGCTTCCTTACTAGCCAGCACTCTCCCACAGGAGTTGGACGTCCGCCTGTGTTCCTTCCCGATTGTGCTCGAGAGCAGGGATTATATTTGTCTTTTATGACTATATTCTTACACCCAGCATATAGTGGAAGCTTAATAAATGTTTGATGCAAAAATAATTGGACAATCCCATCTCCTCCATTGCTTCAGAGTGACTTTGGGTTGGTTTATTTCTCTGGAGCTCCTACCTTATTAAAGAGGAAGGTGTCCTATTTTCTGATTGCCAAGGTTCCCATACATGTAAACATTCCAGGTCACTTAATTCAGGTCCCTTCCCCAAAGCATTTAAGCTGATGATCTTGATTTTAATCAATAGTTCAAGCCTGGAGCACACCCACATTCACAGTGTTTACTTTGCCACTTTTCCCCAATTGGTCTTTAAACCTCAGAGATATTTAGGGTTATGGTACTATGCCTTTTTTTTTAAAGCAGCATTTATTGTTTTTCTTTTATGATAAACATGAAATATCTTTGTAATAGAAAATTTAGACAATATGGCTGAGCAATCATGACAAATTACTTGCATTGCTACTACACAGCAGTAAGTGGACCTCACATCTGTGTGGCTGTCCTGGTGATTTTCTCTGTTTAATGGTAGCATGCATGTACATATGCATTTGGTGTTCCTTTGAGCACAGCAGAGATTATATTACAGATTCTCCTCAAGTCATCTTCTGTCTCTAAGGATATTTTGGAAACACACACCCCACTCATTGTATGTTCTTTTCTAATATCATTTTTCTAGGCTCCACCTAAACTTCCTAAGAATGCACAGAGCTGCTGCCTTGAAGAGGTGAGAGAGTAAACCAGGTAGGTGTCTGGAGGAAGACCGCTCCCAGTGGAGGGAGCAGCAGGTGCAAAAGGGGTCAGAGCAGCCCTTGTGTCAGTCAGCAACACAAGAGGTGAGAGTGAGGACAGAGGCATGATGGAAGACCCAGGCATGCGGCACAGTGACTCTGGCCACTTGGGTGACTCTGGCTTATTCTGCTGGGGTACAAGGGAAGCGGCTGTAAGGTTTTTGGTGCCATAGCTGGTATCCATCGAGACAGGTATGGGGATGCTGGCATTTATTGGGTAGGGTTCAGGGCTGCTGATTTACCCCAAGATATTTCCAAGATATACCCCAAAGGTCCATAGTATCTGGGTCTAGAAATCTATTCTATAGGAGCAGGTTCACCAGGACCTGTTAAGAAATTTGTGGAAAAAGAAATCCAGGCCCAAGAAAATGATACACTAGACTCAGGCAGATGTGTGGAGGGGACACTCAGTAGTCAGGTTCGGTCAGGGGTAGTCAGGGATTTGAAGATGGAGATTCGGGGTTTGCTAGGAACGAGACGTAGAAGATGGGGAAAGAAAAGCAATCAGAATGAACTTGAGATCTGGGGCTGGAGAATGAGCAGAGATGGAGGCCAGTGAGGAGGAAGTTTGTGAGTTGAGATGAGGCAGGTGGATGAGGCAGAGATTTTAGAGCTGGGCCTAAAAAGCCAGCAGGTTGGTTGGATTTAAGAAGCATGGAGGAATCATCTGTAAAGCAGGACTCCAGGGTGGGGCCTGGGGCATGACTGGAAGGCAGAGTCCGGTGGAGATGGAAGAGAGTGTAGTGTGTGACTAGAAGATCGTAGGCTCCGCTTTGGACTCATCCGCAGGTATCAGTTCTAGGTCTTCCATCTCCTCACCTGCCTCTCTGAGCATCAGCTTCAACGGAAGGAATCACAGTGTAAAGTTCAAGTCTTTTACACACAAATGTCATTTTCAAAATCCCATCGCTTGCTGACACCTGTAACCCCAGCACTCAGGAGGCTGAGGCAGGAGGATTGCTGCAAGTTTGAGGCCAGCCTGAACTGCATAGCGAGACCCTGTCTCAAAAAGATCTCCTGCAAAATTCCATCATTTAATTGAGCCCTGAGTCTCTCTATTAAATATCCTGGAAAATCATGATATTCATTCTGTCACACTCTGCCCTTCAAGAGTCTGATGAGAGTTGAGTCTCTACCTTCAGGGAAAATGCATATTTATTTAGGGCATTTAAAGATTAAGTTTATAGCCATTGAGCTTCCCTTTATTTAGCCTCAGAACACATTAATTCTTTGAACTGCACTGTTAAGAACATTTTCAGGGTTATTTTTGGTATCAGAAAGAGACTTTAAGAGTCAGAGCGTATGCAAGATGTATTATTCTTGAGGAAGACCAACCATAGGCAATTCTGGAATAATATTATTGTAATGTATTATCAGTAATAGACAGGGGTTTACTATGAATGTCCATTAAGAGACCCACTGGTAACACTGCACTCTTAAGCACTCACATCCCCACTTCTTCTCGCACAGAATCCTATGAGATATGTCTGAATTTCTTCCCATTTTGTAGGCAAAGAAAGTGAGGCCTTGATGAAGGGAGTGACACACTTAAGAACCAATGGGGAGAAGAAAACACGAGATTTCTCATAACTGAGACAAAAGACTCTGCACCCACAACTCGGAGGAGAGGGTTGTTCACTTTCTGTGTTCAGATGATCCAGTGCCTGGTTGGCTCCTTGGTAGAAACGGCATGTGGAAGGGCTGGAAGGAGAAAATCTGCTTGCCGCATGGCAGCCAGCAGGCAATGAGAGGCAGAGCACCTAGGGACAGAATATACCTTCTAGGTCACACCCCAGTGTCTCCTCTGATTACGTACTACCTCTGAGTACATGTGACCCAAATGACACAGGATGAGTGAAAAATAAGAGTACGAAGGAGTCTTAAAGATCCTAAGTTTGCCATAACCTTCACTTTGTGAATGAGCCAATAGAAGCTTCCATGAGGCTAAGTAAGTTAAGGCGATAAGAATAGAACGCAGGAGAGATGCCCAAGAGCGAGCATTAGCTGTACAGAGGATTGTGTATACTTAGAATCTACGAGTAATTCAATACCAAACATAAAGATGGAAGAAGCAGAGACAGTGGAGTGATGAGGTTGATAGATCTGAGATGCTTATACCACAGAAAGTCTGTCTTCAGAGCCTAAGCTTGGTCATTCTCTCCAGAGTTTCTCATACCATGTTCTGCAAATGCCAGTTCCCTAAGTATAAAAATGCTGTGGTCACGAATGTTTGGAAAATGCCAGAATCCCAGGGTCTGGAATATGCAGTGGACACTGACTCTCCAAAAGACAGCTAAAATGCACAGCAGTTGCTCAAATTTATTTGACCCTATGACCTTCTGTCCTTGCGGAGCTTATGTGGAATTTGACATTCTAGCACCCCAGAGAAGGCCAGTCTAAGGGAAGCTGGGGCGTGGGGCCGTTTTAAATAGAGATCTAAAGTGGACAAGGAGACATGGTGAGAATCACTTTTAAAAAGTTAGAATTTGGCATAAGAATCTGATTTGGTCAGCGTCTTCTCATTTCTTTCCCAGTTTGCTGTACCTCCTATTTGCAGTAGGTGTCTGCTAAGAGGTTGATGGGGAAAGAAAGATGGGCTTAGGGCTTTCAGAGCTCCCTGGGAGGCTGGATGGAGCCCTTAGTCTCCTCATGTGTTTGCCTCACCCATATAGGGAAATGCCAAATATAGGCATGAGTCAATTCTGCAGTCTGTCCAGCCAGGCCTTAATCACAGGAAGGCACAAGTTACCTGGGGAGAAAGAGCTCCAGAGCAAACAATGCTGGGAACAAGGGTACTGGAAAGGGCTCTCTCTCTGGTGTTACAGGTCTGGATTGAGGACTTTTGAGGTTCCAGCTCTTGCTGGTTTCTGCCTAGGAGACAGTGAACACTTGCTTTTTTATCCTTCAATATTATGGTTTTCTTTTCAGTTTTATTTTAACTTGTTGTATCTATTGGGGATTAATGGAAGGTGACAATGCCTGTGAACCTGAAAGGTCTGATATAGAAACAGTATTACTTTTGTAATCACTATCTAATTATCACATCAACAAAACATCTGATGGGGAAACCACACTGGCAGGTGGGCACCAGGGGTTGGCACGTGAGGTGATGCCATCCAGAGTTTAGCCTGAGTTTTGGAGTCAGAGACCTCAAGACCAAGGCCTGGCTCTGCCAAATCCTCACTTTTCTGTAGGTATAAAGCAGGAATTTTAATGCTAACTCTCTGATAACCTTGTGGTGAGAATTAAATATTTCAAGAAAATTGCTAAGTGAGCATTTGATAAATTTAAACTATTACCATTTTAAAAAAATAATCATTTAGAGATTTTCTGAAAGAATCAGAAGAGACCAGGGAAGTTTTGAGAAGCAGCCTCTAAGACAAAATGCACCACTGTTGCTCAGATCTGAGCATCCCTCTCACACTCAAAAGTCCTCACAGCAAGTAGCAAATGCAACTTGAGAAAGAGAGAGAAAAGTTCTCCCTGCTTTAGCTCAGTTGCCTAAGGCCCCACTCTGTAAATGTGAGGTTGTGAGTTCCATCCCAGAGCCAGCAAAAAAAAAAAAGAGAGAGAAAGAGAAATGAATTGGAATCATTTTCTAAGAAGCACTGACATGAGTGAGCATGGGAAAATTTCCTTAAGGAATCTCGAGGATGCTTGTAATTTATTTTTAAATTGGGAGAAGGTGGCCGGCTAAGCCGAGAGGGACTTGGAGTCAGACCCCTGCATGGTATCCGTGGTAGAGCTCTGGTGACACAACCCACAGCTGCTTCTATCACAGGCTCTTTAATTGACAGGATGTGGATTCTGCTGCATAATAGATGTGTGAGCAAGATGAATGCCTGGCACTGTCGTTTCTCCTGTGCGTTTGAAGTGTGCGTGGATGCAAACCGTTTGGAAATAATTGCTCTGACCCAGTAGCAGCAGTCTCCATTTTGGCAGTGGTGAGAAGGGAGACAGGAGACAGTGACTTTATGATGTGCAAGGCAAGATTTCGCCAGTTCTGCACTGGAGCTAGAGACACACAGGGGGAAGAAGACAAACACAGTCTCGCTTTTTTTGATACTAGTCTTTTCAGATTCCAAAGAAAAATAATTGTTTAAAAACCTGTCGCATTAGTTAACTAAGTTAAGGAACTGAGTTAAGAGTTTCTCCTCTCTTTGTATAATCATTATTATATAAAGGGTTAGTAACTAGGACTCATGGGCCAACTCAATATACTTCTACAAACTCAGCTTTTGGTAGAACATACCTACGCTCATGTATTTATGTGTGGCTGCTTCCTGCCTTAGTGAAAGAAGTAAGGAGCTCTGTAGGTATCATAGAAACCACAAAAGCTGAGCTATTTTCTATCTGGTGCTTCACAAAAAGAAAGCTTGCTAACTGCTGATCTGTACACACAGGTCAGTTAAGGCCATTCCCATTTCTTTACTTAAAATTCTTAAATGAAATAATGTTGTCACCATGATAAATCCAGATATGGTACATGGCTTAAGAGATCTACAAAGTGGACTTTACCACCGCACTAACTTCATCTCTCCACGGTCTCCTTCTGTTTTCTTCCTTCTTGCAGATACATAAGAGGATTTTCCTCCAAGGGGTCACACCACACTCGACTCAAGAGTCCTTCATGTGTTATTTCACCTACTGAGATCATTTTTCCCTATCGTCTCTTCTCTCTTCACCTTGGTGGCTTTACACTTTTCTTATTGCTGGAAAGATTTGATGTTTCTATCTTTACTCTGTTATTTCAGGTGTTAGTTCTATTTTTCTTTCTATTGTGGCTTTTACCGTTAGCTCCAGGTGATTACTGAGTGCTTTCTATTTGTGTACTTGAAATTATTTATTTTCTTGGGCTACCCACTGAACTAAGACTTGGCCTTGTGGCTTTGGTTTTCATGAGAGATGGTGACAGAGAACTTTTGTAGCTACTCTTCTGAATATTTGCACCCCATTCCTGCCGTACTCAGTCTAATTCCTCTGTTCTTTGCTCTAACCTGTAGTAAGACACTTCCCTGGCTACTACTTTGTTTAAGAGGCAGGGTTGCAGGTATAAATGTTCTTGAGCTGCTACCCCAGGGAATTACCCTGCCACTTGACCGTGAACTCTCTCTCCTGTTCCTGATTTTCTGCCTTTGGGAGTGGAACACCTTTGATAGAAACCCAGTCTCAAGAATTATTTCTTATCTGCATGTGAAATTGTATACTTCTTTTTTAAAAAATCATTATTGTCAACCATTTCTAAATGTTTAATGAAGTAAGATTGAAGCTGCAGTGTGCACATAGATATTAATTTGTTTTCTTGTTCTTTCTGTAGACTGTAACCTCCATGAGGGTGCAGACCACAAGTAGCTGTCTTTTTCACCTGCAAGGATTGACATATATCAAAATCTAATGACTGGCAGGGGTTCAGCAAATATTTATTGAGTGGATCAAGAAATGGAGAGCAGTAGGTTCTTGATAACTCATGTTTACTGCCAAGAGAACAAGAGCCCGTGACACAATTTAACCTAGAGTCAGTCTGAAAAAAATCAAAATATAGATGCTGTGAGAATGCCCACTAACTAAAATCATGAAGAAGGTAAAATTACAGTCATGTCACCCTTTCAGGCTTTACCCACACAAAGGTAATTTCATGGCTTGTTCATCAACTTTATTTCATGATAACAAAATATCTGAAACAATTAACTCATGAAGAGAAAAATTTTGACTCAATGTTGGAGTGTTTTTGATTGATTGGTTGTAATCTGTGAGCCATAATGAGGAATTTCCACCACGGAGGGAATGTGTGGCTGGGGAAAACCATTCACTTCATAGCCAAAAAATGCAAGAAAGGAAGAGGGAAGCTCCCACAATTCCCTCCAAGCATGGGTCCTCAATAACCTAGGTACTTACTGGAGGCCCCCACTACTCAAAAGTTCCCACCACTTCCTGATAGTTCCACTCTGAGGACCAAACCTTTAACATATGGGCTCTGAGGGGACATTCAAGATGCAAAATACAATGTGTGCATATTCTCAGGGTGATTCTATTTCAATCATGGAAACTCCAGTTCAATCTTGTCCAAAGTACGCATTGAAACCCAGTCAATTAATATTGTTAATATTGACAATATCATGTGCCCACATCTGCACTCACACTTCCACATTTGCCTATTTTGAATTTCATTCTGATGGGTCTCTGTTCTCAGCTAAATAATTTTCTACACCAACTTTATATTTTTCTAAGTTTTGAGTCACTGTTGTGACATTGAATGACATTGAGGTATAAATCTATTAATGTGATTTATCTTAACAGTTATATACTTATATATAAAGAGAAAATGCATAATCAACCATGTAATTAGAACATCAAATCCCTGAGGTATGATTTCATGCTTAAGTAGCATACTTGATTTCCAGCAGCATTAGAGGAAGAATTCCAGATAATTTAGGTAGATAGTCGATGGCATAGAACATAAACCCCTACTCACTGGGCTTGTACTCATTGTATGCTTTTCCCTCCAAAGCATACAATATGCAAAGGGGGTGGGGGAAGGATATTTTCTCAGCTGAAAAACCCAGTAAGTGCTTTGGCAGCCAAGTGCCCGAGCCAGGACTTCTCCGTAATGGCGGGTATCCTTGGTACAGTGTGATGAAAAGAGCCCTTCACCTCAGTGGCCTTCCTCCCAGAGACACACAACTCGGGTGTCATCATGAGAAAAACATCAAGCAAATCCCATGGCAGGGAGGGGATTCCGTAAAACACCTGACTAGTTTTCCCCCAAATTGCCAATGTCATCAAAAACAAAACCTAGAAACTACCTGCTGAGGTTTGAATGCATGTTCCCCTCCAAAATTCATGTTGACCCCTAAGTGCCATGGTGATGCCATTAAGAGATGACAGCCTTTGGGAAGTGAATAAATTATAAGACTCTGCTTAGAAGCAGATACACTCACCAGATATCAAATCTGCCAACATTTGAATCTTGGACTTCCCAGCTCTTGAGACTATAAGGAACCATTTTCTATTATGTATAAATTACCAAAAACTGAGGCATTTTGTTATAGTAGCAGACTCAGACTGATTCCCTGCCACAATCAAGAGGACACTATGTAGATATGATGACTAAGTGTAATGCAATGTCCTGAACAGGAGCTTGAAACAGAATTTTAAGTAAAAAGACATACTATTTGAATAAACTATTGGTTAACTATGATGTATCAATATTGCTACATTAGCTGTGATAAATACAGAGTCTGCCAGGAAAATATATACAAGAAGGAAAGAAAAACTTGTATAAATATTTTTAACACTAAATTTATTGAGACATCCTGAGGTTCAAACAGCCTCTACCATTACAAGAGACACTCAAAGTGGTGGCCATTCGGTTCCAGACATTTATTACTGCTGTAGTGTGCATATATTTTGGGGGGCAGACTCTTTATATCATACTAAAATGATAGCAATAGGTAAAACCGAGTGTGGGCTAAATGGAAACTCTGGGCTATCTTTACAATTTTTTGGAAATCTAAATTTTTTAAAAAAGAAAAGTTTATTTTAAAACGGGGAGGGACTAAAATCTACACTCAGTTCACTTTAGCCTGAGCAGTCGGTATCTAATAATGGCAAGCATTGGTGTCCCCTGTACAGTCGGGCCCTCATCATTTCTAACCTTATTCTTCATTTTCTGGTTCTTTCTGCAGACCTCAGTTTCTGGTTCCAATTCTTCCACTTATGCAAGGTCACAAGCCTTAAGGATATGACATGAAAATCTGTTTCACACATGTTTTAATACATTGTGTGGTACTCGCACCTGTCTGTTGGAGTTTGGTATGAAAGGAGATACTTAAAATGATTACCAGCATAATGATGCTCAGAATGCAGACTCAGTAAGGGTCCGTGTTATTCTTTTCCAAGGCAGGACTTTCCAGTAGAAGCGAACCAGGGAACATGGACATTACAGTACTGTCCCCCTCAGCCCTCCTAGGTGGGGCAGAGAGATAAGGAAGAAGCTGCAGGAGAAAGAAGAGAAAGGAGAGAGAAAGAGGAAGAGGGGAGGTAGAGGACAGCAGCAAAGCTAGCTGTTCGCTGAGACTGCGGTCTGAGGCCATTTATATTGGGGCACTTAACTCTGTAAATCTGAAAACAGTTTCTGTAAGGTACAACTCCTTTTTTCATTTTTTAGAATTTTAAAATTTTATTTTTTTATGTATGTATTTATTTACATTTTAGGTGTATAAAATGATCACATTCATCGTAGAGAACCTGCACCTGTACATGACACAACTTGATCCCTTTTTCCCACCTTTCCCCTCCCTCCAACCCCTGCTTCCTCCCCATTTACAAAAGCTGTTTCCCTTTTTTCCTTTTTCTCATTATTTTACTTTTCCCTTCTTTCCTTTTCTCCTCTCCCTCCCTTGTTTTCCTCCCCAGTTGAACATTTTCATCCTATTTCACAATACCTATTAGACATTTGGGTCCTTGTTTATACTTTTGATTTCTAATACCAAAGAAATGATGTGGTATTTGCACATGTGTGTCTGATCTATTTCACTTAAGAGTACGATCTCAAGGTGCATCCATTTACCTAGACATGTCTCAAGCTTATCTTTCTTTATGGCAAAGTAGTACTCCACATCGTGTGTTAAAAAACCACATCTTCTTTATCCATTCACCTGTTGATGGGCATTTGGGTTGTTTACAAGATTTAGCTATTACAAAATGTGCTACTATAAACATGGGTGTGTATATATTGCTGTGATATGATTCTTTTAATTCTTTCAGAAAGATACCAAAAAGGGGATTAATTGTTTCAAATGGAACCTCTAATCCAAGCTTTTTGAGGAATCTCCACACTGATTTCCACAGTGGTTGCACCAGTCTACACTCCCACCAACAGTGGAGAAGGGTTTCTTTTTCCCCACAGCCCCACCAGCATTTGTTACTGATTGATTTGTTGATGACAGCCATTCTTTCTGGGGTGAGATGGAATCTCACTGTTATTTTAATTTGCATCTCTCAAATGACAAATGATGTTGAATGCTTTTTCCTATTTAATTTTCTGTTCATATTTCTGCTCCTGAGAAGTGCGTATTCATCTCAGGTACGACATGGTTTCTTAGATCCTTTGATACACTGATCTCGGGGAGTATCTGAACCAGTGACACGGGAAACTGCAGCTCTCAAAGTTATTTAGTTTTGTTGTGGGTGGTGATGGAGTCCTGCCTATGAGGGTCTCAAGATTTACTAGAAGAGAATTTCTAAAACACTATCATAGGAGCACCTAGGGCTTCATGTAATGATGATAACATTATCACAAACATTCTAGCATGAATTTGTGAAACAACAGCAGAGACAAGCCTGCTTCTCCACAGTTTAGCTGTGAGATCTCCTACTGTGTCATTACGAAGCCCTGATGCTCTGTGAGTCACATCAGGCAAAGCATATGTGCAAAACAGTTTATTTTCTTGGTCCACAACACCAGCTGGACTTAGAGTGGTGAGTGCTCGGAAGCCCCTTACTTCCCACTGCTGTGTGCAGCTTTTCCCAGTGCTTTGGGGACCTCGGTTGTGCCCAGCATGGAGCCTTTCCCCTTGTGGGAGTGGTCAGCATCCTTCTGCCCCTGAGTTCCCCACTTTCCAGTTAGCAGAGTCCAGCTGGGCCTGCAGCTCGTCTTTTCTAGGCTCATAATAGGGCAGACTTTCCGCGGCACAAGTTAGTCTCTATTTGAACTTTTCCTTACCGTTTTCTACCTGTGAGTCTGTGTCTTCCCAAGCATTTGGCTTGACTTACATTTACTAACAACTCAATTGACGTTTCTCCATGAACATTGTGAACTTTCTTAAACAAAAGTGATTTCCCTTTTGGTCATTATTGCATTCTTAACACAATCTAGTTGGAGAAAGGGTAGAAATATTTCTGCATATAAATAACAGGGAAACAGAAGACAATCTAGACATAAACTAATAAATTACTATTTTATTGAATGCCCTTGTACTAAACTCCTTAAAGTAAATTGGACTTGAATCTCATCTTTGAGAGCAGTAATTATTATTTTCTCTATTGGACGTGAAGGGACTTAATCTACAAGAAATCTACAAGACAGCTAAGTTGTATTAGACTTCGATCATTGACACTAAAAATGGCCTTCTTCTTATAAATTCCCTTGTATATCCCTTTGGCGTGTGTGTGAGGAGAGTTCCCAACAGATGCAGTGCTTTGAGGAGCAGGGTCTTTTTGAATGAAAGGGGCTGGCAATTCATATATATTAAAAATTTTTAAATATGTAAAGAGGTAAGCATTAACTCCATCGCTGCTGTATTTCCACATCATTTCTATTATTTTTGAAGGATGTTACTGCTTCCTTAAGTTAATTCATAAGGATAGGCAGGTGACCAAGGCAAAGCTATCAAGCTGCCCTGTTTTACTAAAACACATTAAGCAAAGTCTGATGTGGGTTTCGTGTGCACATCTGATCTTCTGGGCTGCCTCCATCTAAGTCTTTGGTCCATAGGATGCTATGGAATTACAGGTAGCATATTCCAGAGTTCTGATGTACTCCAAATTGGAAAGATGTAGTAATGAAATCATTCTTTTTTCAGCACAGTTCAGATTTATTAAATAAGCACTTTGAAGAATTCCCATTTCATCTGAAATGGGCTTGTCATGGTAACCTAATTGCAGTGTCTGGGCAACAGGAAGAACCCAGCCTTCTTGGATGATCTTATGAATTAATTATTGAAGTTTCCCGTTTCCACTTAATAACCTGCACAGACTGGTGCATTACACTTATCTTTTTATGATTTGAAAATTTGTCTAATTATTGTTCTTGGTATCTCCAAGCCCGACATTCTTAAATGTGCTCTTTCTGACGTATGGGAAAATTGCTAAGCTAGGGCATCTATAGGTGAGAGTGAACTCTGCAGGACCAATTTGCTAATAAAACCTGGCATGGTGCTTGCTGAGAAGATGCCGCCTGTCGAAGGCTTAATCAGGGAGAATAATCTTGCCCTCTGTTACATCTGGGACTGTCATTGTTTATGACTTCGGGGAGTACTGTCTTGTTAATTTAAGGAATAAGCTGAAAGACAAGCCTTCTGGAAAAGCGCATGAGGGCGTAGGGCTGATAGAGGCTTTTAAGGTACCTTTCTCTTGCTCCGCATCAGTGAAACTTAAAAGAATTGCAGAAAGCCTTCTAGATGGAAGGTTCTGGTTATCTAGTTAACGATCTTTAACCTCTGCACACTATACCTTAGCCTGCAAAATTAAAACTGCATTGTGCTTTGGAAATTAGGTCAGTGATGGAGATGCTATTATATAACTTCCCACTACCTAGGTAAAATGTGAATCCCAGGCTAGTTTTATCAGCTTGTTATAAAAGCAGAAACTCAGGCTTCATCCCAGATCTATTCAATCAGAATCTACATTTTAATAAGATCCCTAGGATATTCCTATGTGCATGAAAATTTGATAAGCACTACTTAGAGGTACTTGTCTCCAAAGTGGGGTGCACTCACCTCAAGGGGTATCCAAAGAGATCCACTGAGAAATATAAGCAGTAAGAGCTCTTATATTTTCATATACTTGCATAATTTCTATCTTGTGAATTTTAATCTGTATATTATATAGTATTACATGAATATAAGCACATTTATACCATGTACTCATTTTTTTCTATTGATACAGATACAAAATCATCATTTTCACATTGTGTAGTCTTTCTCAGACTGTTATCTGCAGATAAATTACCTGTAGTTGGAGTTGAGGAGGACTAATTAACATTTAGATCTCCAGGTCCCACCCTGATCTATTGAAACAGTCTCTGGGGTTTGGCATCAGAAATGTGCATTTTCAGTTTTCACTGAGAATTCTGTTACATGCTAAAGTTTGGCAGCTACTGTGTTAGACCACCTGCCTACATTTTTGGAGATGATATTTAGGCAGTGCTATTAGCTCCCCATTAGCTTCCCTTATTTTTTACTTGGTCTAGCTTTCAAGATTTTCATTCTATCACTTGATGACATTTATATCATTTTGTGTATTATATCAATTCATTATTTCATTTAATTAAGTACTGCTACTATGATTTTAGAATGCTTTTGAGGCTCTTTAAATATGTGCTATGAACAAAGGAAACAGGAGCATTTCTGTATACTTTTCTTTCCCCAGAGAGCATCAATACCTGGCTATATGAGTGTTCCTATTGGGCTACAAGACTGGGTGGTAACAACCAAGCCTAATGGGCTGCGAAACCAACAGTAGCAAGAGTCTATCCATACAGGTGTCTTTCCCTACTGGTCCTCTCCAAAGAAGGGAAGAACCAGGTGTGGAATCTACAACTGTCTTACATTTGAAGGAAATTCAAGTATATTCCCAGATTCTAGGAAGGCCCAAGAAATAATGTTGGCCAAGACCAGATGATCCTTTTAATGCCCCTAATTGTCCTATTTGCTTCCTACCTAGTTTAAAGAGTAAGTAGACAGTGACTAAGCTCTTTATGCAATCTCTGTGCCCTGAGGGTTACAGGGCGAAACAAGGAACATCTTTTCATGTAGAGAAGTTTGAAATGTGTTGTGAAAGTCCCATAACCAATTAAATAGTATAAAATGTGGGACAAAACAGTGCTGGGGACCATCTATTTGAATGCCCAAGGAGACAACCATTCCATTTCCCTTGGCAAGTATGAGACAAAAATGATACATACGGGAAAGACTTTACTAGGTAGAGAAAGGAAGGGAGACACAGAAAGAAAACTTGCTATTTCTGGATTCAGTTCTTGCTACTTCTCATATGAGCTATTTTGTATAGCTTTTATATAATTCAGTGCAAGAAGGATATAATCTATCACTATTATCATCATCAAAAGTATTGCAGGTTCTTTATTGTGTGCCATGTAGATATGTTTTTTTATATGTGTATTTAATTCCCCAAAGCATAATTAAATTATGCACTGTGATTATCTCCATTTTATTGATGGGATAATAGAAGAACAGAAGGCCTTGGTAACTGGGTCAAGGTCACCCAACTAGTGAGCCAGATGATGAGATTCAGACCTATGTTGTCAGACTCATAACATCTCACAAGATGACTTATTCTCGGTTGGTTGCTGGTGCCATTAACAAGATGTACATCCATTAGGAGAGCCCAGTGCATGGCCATGACTCCAGTCACCAAATGAACTCTCCATGTGAAGCTAATTCTACAAGTTGTTGCCCTGGTGAACAGGCTAAAGTGCTCTTTAGAAAACCATTCTGTGCCATATCAGTTTTGTTCCTGAAAGAGATGATTTTTTTTTTTTGAAATGCTGTCAATTGCCTAGAAATCACCAGCCAGCTCAGGATATAAACTCTGCCATTTTAGAGAGTAGTAAGGGGGAGATTTGATGGCCAGGATTTGGCATGAAGATGTTGGATCCCCAACACGCACAATACAGCCTGGGCTTCGTTAATCACTCTTGGCCTACCTGGGCTGCAAATTTGGTTCCCATGTATTGTGTTCTTTGGATTATGAATCTGTGTCTCCAAGGCTAAAGATGGTCCTTTTCCCCAACACTAAATTTCTCCTCAAATTTATTTTTTCAAAACATTATTTTTAATGTTAAACAACCCTAAAATGCATTTTTCATGTTTATTGCCAGTGCATAAAATTACAATACTGTGAACATTTTAGCAGCCTACCAGTATCGTGATCCATAATTTAAAAGGTGACTTTAGTATGGCAATAAATTTCAAGAGACACTGCAGAGGTGCAGAAAGTATACAAATTAGGAGTAGGCCACTCCGCTAACGTCTTGGTCTTGGGGGATGTGGTTAATCACTGCATTGCCACCAGTAGTACTGTGGGAACACTGATTGCTCCATCGTGGAAGTCTGGGTGCGGGAAATAATGAGGACGGGGTTTGCAAACTCTCCTTTTGGAAGACAGTAGTGATGTTCAAGACAAGTAGGGAGAGTGATGAAGTCAGGGTAAGAGACATATGCTCTCCCATATTTTCCCCCAGTTAAAAAAGGGGGGAAAATCAGCCAACACGCACACACCCGGGCTCTGTTGAGTCTACCAGAAGGTGAGTGCTGTGTGTCAGAGTTGGGCTATTAGCTCTCACTAGCTGAGTCTCACAGTTTGAAAAATTTTTTTCTTTCTGTATTTCCACCCTCCTGAGGTCCTGACCAATTGCCACTTTGTTGGTGAGCTTTTTTAATTTTCCAGGAAGGTAGGTGGTGTGTGAAACAAATCAATTGCGTCTTTCAGAAACCTCATCTGCATGGCAGGTTTTTTTTTTCCTCCAAAAGATACAAGGCCCAATTAGGAAACCAGGAATGTGAGAATAGTTTCACTGGTCACAGAAGTTAGATGGTTTTCTTAGCAAAAAGTGATGGCTGACGAAGGCAGGGGTGAGATTGTGGACAACACGCTCATGCCTTGCAAATGGACACTGAGGTCACTGGTTCCCTCTGTGGGCTCACACTAAGGGACTTCCTGACAGCAGGAAGATAATTGCCAAGTGAAAAGCTTTAATGAACCCACAGCAATTAGCAACACCCAACAAGTGGCAGGGCTGAAACCACTGGCATGAACACGCACACGCATATGCCCCAGATTATGTGTTTAAGATGACTTCTCACATTGGTACCATTGCTCTATTTAGGCTAATGATGCCTGGGACAATCAGAGCTATCACTGCTCTGCAAATGATAAGTACCATATAGAAGGCCCCCTGGGGAAATTTGGCCTGTTAAGGCTTTTCAGGTCTGATGGATTTTTTAAATCTATCTGCCAGACTGCTTTGAAAGCTAAATAGATGCCCATCAACAGGCTGTCTGTCAGTGATCAACAACTTCACATATTTTGCTTGTGTTGACATTTTAGTTTCAATTTAATGGGTTGTTTGCCAGATGGCTGCTATCTTTATTAGGGACTCAGCACATCAAGTGAGTACTCTATGGCTAGTTTATGTGCAAAATTGGGTGACCCTTTGTTTCTGGTCTGAATTGTAGACAGAAGTGTGTTAAGGGGATGTGTGTTATGAGTTCCATGAATGTGTAGAATGTGGGCATTGGCGATACACTTTTCTCTTGTATGCTTAGCTGAGACCACAGGCAATGCTTCACCCAAGGTATGAAGTCAGTGAAGCAGAAGTGGTTACAATGTAGCTGATGTGAATTGACGATTTGATGTCATTACAAACCTTAGGTCAACTATTCTTTGTCATCTGGGCATTGAGGGCTATAAGATCTCTCTTCATGTCACGGGATCCAGATTTTCAATACTTTGGCTTGTCCAGGACAGAGTTCTAAAGTTCTCTTCCATCCTCTACTTTACTCTTTGTGTAAGTCATTTCATATGTGTCATGGTTTTGACTAATACCTATATGCAATGGCTTATAAATTTCATACCAAACTCTGATATTTTTACTGATTTCAATTTATTTGATTTCTATACTTACATGAGCACACAGGCATCTCAAACTTAACACATCTTAGTAAAAGTTTCCTAAATTTTATGCCAAAAATTGTGTCTCCTATATTCTTCCACATCTAGCCACTTAATGGCACTGCTGTTTATCCAGTGGGTGAACTGGAAGTTGTCCTTGAGTTCCCGCTTGTCCTCTTCGCCACATGACACTCATCCCTGCGTCTACACACAAATACCCCTCAACTCTTTACTTCTTTTCATCTCTACCACCTTCCATCACAATTTCTTACTTGAATTACTGCAAATGTCCTAGTTATTTTCATTGCTACAACTAATCACATAGAAACCATTGTTTATGGGGAGGGTAGATGCATACTTAAGTATATTGAAAATTGACTAAATGAATTAGAAAAAAGAAAGCAAAATAGAGGAATACTAAAGAAAGTAATACAAATCATATACTAGACATTCAAAATGTAGCTATGATAATCATTTCTAAAAATTAGTGGATCTATTAATTAACTTAGCCACTCATTTAATAAATATGCAATGAATTCCAACTACAAGATAAGCTTTGACTTTAGAACAGTGAACCCACGACACTGATCATGACCTTTGAAGATGATGACTGACCAAGACAGAAAACAGACAAGCATTCAGGTGATCACAAGTAGGGTCAATAGTAGTAAGATGCGCAGTCACCAGAGTTAGAGAGATTCTGACAACCTCACCTAGAGAAATGGTTGGTCAAATCATCTCAATGCTGTGCTCATCACATTTCAAAGCACTTAAGAGTCACCTAGAAAGCTTGTTTAAATGCAGTTTTTCAATCCCCTCCTTAAAACCCTGATGAATATGGACTATCAATTTCATTCAAAGACACTGATTAGTGAGTGAGATAAGATTCTACTATAAGTAGGGACTTACATATCCCTGAAAGGTCCATATGGTGAAGAATTGCTCCCTAATTTGGCACTTTTGATGCATGGCAGAACCTTGAAATGGCAGAGACTAGAGCAAGGTATTTAGGTCCTGAGGAGTATGCTTTCAAAGGGGACGAGGGGAACCAAACCCCTTCCTCTTCTTCCCTGTTGTGTTCTGGTCATTAGGTGAGTAGTTTTGTTTTGTCACATGCTTCCTACTCTGATGTGTGGCTTCATGACAGCCCCAAAAGCAATAGTGCCAACCAACCATGGACTGAAACCTCCAAAATTGTGAGCCAAAATAAGCCTTTTCTCTTCCTAGGTTGATTTTTCAGGTATTTGTTGCAGTAATTGAAAGCTAGAAAACTGACTCACTGGTTGTTAGAGGCAGCCACTTAGTGCTAGTCATTAACTTTTGCCTTGTTGTGTAACTCTCTAATTTTAATTCCTTCACCTGTACAAAGTGGGTAATAATACCAACCTCAAATATTGCTGAGAAGGCAAAGATAATGGAGGTTAGACACAAACATAGTGTTGAGCGCATAAAAACAATCAGTAAATATTGACAAGCATCAGCATTATCCATGCGGCCATCAGCTGAATGTGGGGAAGAGAAATGTGTTTCAAGCAAAAGCAGTATAATGTGGACCAACCAAAGGCCTCTGGCAAAACTTACTGCCAATTATGACTAAAATGGCCTGTGTGACAGAACAAAAATTCCAGCCTTTATGTACAGTATAACAACTTCTAGACCAATTGTGGGCAAATGTAGACTACTACTTGTTTTTATAAATAAAGTTTTAGTGGAACATTCATTTTAAATTTTTTTTTATTTTAAAGAGAATAAAACAAAAGAGGACAGATCTAAGCAGATTGGAACAGAACAATGTAAGCAACACAACACCTCACAACAAGACAATTGGATATTAAGAGTAGCTATCAGAATGTCTCTTTCTTTCAAATAATTGAGCTTAGCTTTACACACAATAATGTCAAATGTAACAAAATAGAATAAAACCACTCAAAAGAATGAAAGTATTGCAAGGCATTCTGAACCAAATAACAGAAGATAGACAATGGCTACAATATTTTCTCATTTTCCATAAAAAATTTGTTTATACTATCATACATATTAAAATCCAATAAGACACAACATGATAGAACCAATGGTAATAGAAAAACAAGAGCATGGTAGGACTTCAGAGCAAGATGATATCAAATCAACACTGGCTGCCATATTGTCTTTTCTTCAAAGTAACTATTCATACAATCACATATATTAAGATCAAACAAAACAGAATAAAACCATTCCAACCAATGAATGAAAACATAAGACTTCAAAGCAACATAATGGTGAACCATGATTACCATAAGATCTTTTGTACTCTTACCATTTCTTACACTAGGGAGACTATACGGTATTTATACATGTGAGTTTGATTTGTTTCACTTATGAGTATGGATTCAAGTTGCATCCATTTATTTATAAATATCTCAATGTGATCATTCTTTATAGCTGAATAGTACTCCATTGTATAAAAGTACCACAATTTTTTTATCCATTCCTCGGTTGATGGGCACTTAGGTTGTTTCCAAGATCTGGCTATTACAAATTGTGCCGCTATAAACATGGGTGCACATATATCACTGTGGTAAGATGTTTTCAGTTCTTCTGGGAATATGCCTAAGAGTGGAATAGCTGAGTCAAATA